>CAVNYN010228603.1:0-35523 GCA_963692815.1 Nyctanthes arbor-tristis | reverse complement strand
ATGAAATTTCAAAGAATTTGTCATTTAGCGGATGATCTCTCTCTCTCTCTCTCTCTCTATATATATACACACACACACACTTGATTATATTCAAAAATTTAAATTAACAATGCAAAATATTCACTAAAAGTATTTGGATTTTGGAAGGAAATCAAGTAAATAGGGATGCTACTCATATAACAGTATACTTTTTTTAATCATTTTTCATTGCTTTTGCGGTCTACTCGAATTACATATTATTAGTTTACTATTTTATTAAATAGATTTTCATCAAATAAATATTATAGATAATTAGGTAATTCTTGCGGATTATCAATAATCTTATCATCTGTCAAATAAAATTAGTTTATTTTAGTTAAGTGCATTCATCATCTTATTATAACCACTTATATCTTTTCAAAGTTTTCTTTAAGAAGTTGGACTGATTTATACCAAGTACTTATTAGGCACTTATTTTTTAATCATTAAACAATCTTTTACTTTTATCATGCATATTTTATTTACATATTTCGAAGTATTCTAATATATTCACTTAATAAAGAAATAAAATAATTTCTAATAACTACTTTATGATTAACATTTTAAAGTTTATAAAATGTCTATTATATATAATATAGTTACTAAGTAAAATAAAATACTTTATTTTCTAAGGTCATGTAATTGCATTTTATATCCAGTTTAATATAACAAGCACTAGTCAGTGACAAGATAATAAAATATTGCAGTTGACCAGTGCATGTAATCATATATTATTCAATTTTATATATTAACCATTACATATAATAAATTTCGTTATTACCCGTGTAATGTACGGATGAAAATCTAATTAGGGTAATAATGAAGTCAAGAAACCCTAAACATCATCTATATCTATATATTATACTAAAAAGAGCAATAAATTGAATCTTTTTCCTGCTTTTGACATGATTCGGGAATTAGAATCTTTTTTACTTTTTTTTTCTTATTTTTCATTTGCGGTTTTTATTTAACTGTTGTAATTACCCACTAATTTTGTGGAAACTGTCCATATCTTTTATTTGTAACTACCCATCTTTCTATTTATTTTATATAACTACCACTAACTTAGTTGAATTGCTACCCATGTTTCTGATTTATGTATCTAAATAAAACTTATTTTTCTTTAACAACTATTTTGCATATTACTTAATTTCCTTTAATATTCTCTGCCTTCTTGCCATTCACGTTTGTCCTCATCTATTATTGCTTTTCTTATTCTTTTTGGGGTGGTGTTGGTATTTTTACATATTAAAGAGGTTGTGATGACTTTGCTATAGTTTTTATTTTGTTGAGATGGATCTGATATAAAGATTGAGAAAGTTAAAATAATCCTTGAATAATATGTTTATGAGCTATTTTTTAATTAATTAATAGTTTTGATAGTTTTTAAGTAATTTTATCCACTTGATTATTAACATTTTTAAATAACTAATTAATATTTTTTGGGTTACTCATTGATTAGTTATTGAAAATAGATTTAGATCGTTTAACATCATAAGGTTTGTTTCCTTAACATTGTACCTTATTAATTTATTTTGATAATTAAGGGATTGTTTTGTTACTAATTAGTGATTTTGATTTTAATCATAAATGTTTATTTGCATATATTCTAATTTTTTTAAAGTTAAAATGTTCATTATCAAAATGCATTCCTGTAGTTAAAAAGTAGTAGTACGTGTTAGTAAATAAAGTGCTTTAGTTATTGGTTTGCGATTAGTTTGGTTTTATATCTCTTTTCTCTTTTTTTCTTTTTTAAATACAAGGGAAGGTAGGGGAGGGGAAATAGGTGTGATGTGATCCGAATCCACGGTCTCTTACCTAAAACGTGAGTATCTAATCATTGTACCATCTATTTGAACCACTAGTTTACAACGTATTTCTTTAAATTAGATAAATCATGCACCCAAAAAAATGTTGTGTATTCTATTAATATGTTTTAGTAATTTTACGACTTAAATAAATTTTAACAAATGAAAGGGATTCTTAGCTATTGTTTGGCATTTAACTGGGTTTAGGTCATATTTGTTAAATTTAGGCAGATTAGGCAAAAAAAAAAAAAAAGGATATGTGTCGTAGTTTTATTTTTTTGTCTAATCAGTGTAGATCACATTTTGATAGATCAAAAGTAAATAAGAAATTTGAAAAAAATATATATAGAGGGCAAAAAGAAAAAAAAAAAACCAAATGATTTCCCCTTTTATGTCCTAATTAAGTTTATATTACTGGAGTCAAGAATGAGTTCTGTGTATAAAGCAAACAAAGAACACGCCAAATGTCGTTTATAAAAAAACGTTTTAAAATTTGTAATACTTAAAAAAAAAGAAGAAAAATATCTCTTGTAACATCCTGAAAATTTTAACAATGTTTGTCTAATTAAAAATGCTAGTTGGGCCAAAGTTTGGTAATACTTGTAGATAACAAACTTATCACTTTTGTTAAGTTTTAAGACACGTGATATTTTTACAATTAAAAATGCTAGTTTTGACAAGTGTTGAGACACTTGTCATGTTTGTAAATAAGGAAGTTGCTATTCTTGCCAAGTTTGGTGACACTTGTCACTTTTGGAATTTGAAATGTATTAGTTTTGTAAAATTTTAAGACAATTGTCCTCTTTGTAATTGGTGGACTTCAAGAGTTAGTTAAATCAAGTTAAACCTAAACAACTATAAAAAGGGGCAAATGTTAGAGAATTCACCAAAAACTCTTCCAAACACCATCATCCATCCCCTACAATTGTGTAAATTCGTCCATAAATGAGATAGCAAGAAAAACAACCCTCCAAAACCAAAGAAAGTACCTATTTCGCATTAAAAATAAAGCCCTTTTTATATACATATTAAACCCTTACTTAAATAAGACATTCTGCTTGAGAAATACCCAAGTTTGAAAGCATTTCTAGCCAAAATTGTTCAAAGAACTTTGTGGTAAAAATGTGAGTAACGGTATTTTGATTCCCTTTCTTTTTTTCGTTATATTTTCAAAAAGATATGCTTGAACTCTTGATGCATTATCATGAAAAGAACGATTGGTTTATTACATTTGTATCGCTAGTTAATGCTCTACTCGTTCTGAATTACTCTGTGAAACATGACCTTGCTATGTGGTCTTGGTCATTCTGGCTATGTGATAGTCTGTGGCCTTGCTGTGTGGTCTTGGCCAATCTGAAACTTTGTGGCCTTGCTATGTGGTCTTGGTCAATCGTGCGCACATTACGGGTAGTAGTTTAACTAGTGATAGGGCCCTTCCGTACATTTAAAGGCTTTGTGCATCCGATGATTTTCTTGAAAGTGCATTTTTCTTAAACAGAAAGGTGCATCAAAGTATTTTGTTACTCACTGAGTACGTTGTACTGATATCTTTATTTTCCACTATTTTGTAGATAATCAGAGGTAAGAAAATGGTCAAGCAAGCCAAGAACCGAAGCATGCCCGCGGATGGAAGAGGATTTTGCATGTAGAAGGGAAGCTATATTTTAGAGTTACAAGACATAATTTTGGCTATAAAAATATATTCAAACCAATATACGAGTGTAGCAACTTTTGTATAAATAAGTATACCTATGTAAAAGCTTGGCCTTTCCATAGTTTGGTTTGATAATAAATAAAATACTTACCAATATAATATGTTGTGTTATTTAACCTTTTCTAAAGCTAAATAAAGTTGTACAAAAGTAATTTATGTAAGTCACGTCCTCTCAAATTGCACAAAAAACAAAAAAGCTTCCGCTTTTGAGTATAAATAATAATAATAATGATAATAATAATAAGTAGTAAAATTAAGAGGACATGAAATCTCTGATTTAAGATGCAGCGTTTAATCAACATTTTAATATTTACATAATAATTACTTAAATTGTCCTTATATGTATTACCATTTTTGTAGCATTTATGATATATTTTTACGGAATTAAGCCTGTGCAACGCAGGTGTTGACAAACTAGTATATATAAATATTCGTAGAAAGCATTAGGAGCAAAAAGGTAAATTAGTAAATAAGAAACACATTTCAGAAAACAGAAAAAGTACATTTTGGAGATCTAAATGACTCTAACGACTGAAACCCATCGTATTTTACAATGCTAACAGCATCATTAAACGGGGAGAAAGGAAAACAAAAATTAGTCAGTTGCATTCTTTTTCTCATGCACTCGAATTAATGCCTCGACAAAGAGTTTCTTGTCCGAGTTATAAATAAATACGTTCACTACTTAGAAGGTATCTAATTTTGTATAAAAAAAAATATTTAATTTAATTATTAGAAAGATTAATCACGCCTTTCAAAAATAATAATAATCATTATCATGGAGATCTAGTGACCCAAAACTTATTGGATAGTTAATTAATTTTATAATACGACTGTCATGCCTTTCAACAATAACAATAATTATCATTATGGAGATCCACTGACCCACGACTTATTAGATACTTAATTAATTTTATAATAATACGAACGTCCTTTAAGTCACGACTCACGTAGAAAACTGACCATATCCATATGTTACTCTTCCGTGACCGAAAAGTATTTATTTATTATTTAGTTAAAAAAATGAGCCATGGATACCGTCAAAAACTATCCATTGACATCTTTCACTCCTTTCAAAATAAAATAGTTACATTTATAAATGTACTTAAATTTCAGACTTTTAACATATAACAGCACATTATTAAACCATGTAAATATTATGTTTTTCTATTGTATAAATATTCACATCATTCTAGTAATTAACTCAACGTGACATAATTAAGTCTAGATACTTATGCAAATTTTAATTCTATTTCTAAACTTAACTCATTAGTAAATGATCGCCGAAGAGGATCCGTCGTTTTACTGTCCACAAGATGCGTAAATGACTAATCACGTGCCAAAACTAGCCCACTAAATTATTATATTTAATATTTTTTTTGAAACATATATTATTATTATTTGTGTGTGCCATAAATTGTCTGAGTAATAACAAATATTATGGGATGTTGTTAAATTTTACTTGAATTTATAAATTTATTGAAGTGGTTAAAGCGTAATCTATATATTAATTAAAAGACTAAATCTCAATATCCTATTACCGTAATTCTCCGGCCTATAGTTGTTAGTACAATTCGTGGTAAGTACAATTCGTGGTAAGCTGAATTTTTTTTCCTTTTAGATAAAGCTAAATCTATATATTAATTAAAAGACTAAGTCTCAATATCCTATTACTGTAATTCTCCTGCTTAAATTGAATTAAAGTAAAAGTTTTGAAACTGATTTAATTCTAATTTAATTTAATTTACTTCTTTATCATCATCATCATCATCATCATGCTATTAGTCTCAAGGTAGGTACTTAATCGAAATGATAAGGAAGTCAATAGCTCAAGACATTATTATTATTATTATTATTATTATTATTATTATTATTTCTTCATCATATCTCAAGGTATCTACTTAATCGAAATGATAAGGAAGTCTTGATAACTTAAAATTTGAAATTTATCGGCTAACTATTAGAATTTTAAAGAAATATAAAATTTTTGAAGATAACCTTAAAACTAATAGAATAGATATTCCAAATACTAATAGATAAAAAATAGCATAAGATTGCATATTAATTTAGAGCTTAATTAGGAGAGAGTGTGTGTATGAAAAAAATATAAGATTAAAGATTAACTTGCAATTTCCAAACTTACATACGATATTATTTGAATGTGTTTAAGATTGAAAGTATATAAAATAAAAGTATATACAAGAAGGAAAATAGATACATATAGTTATTATTTTATTTATTTATTTATTATTGTATTTATTTATTTTTTTATAAAATATCTCGACTTAAAAATCCAAACAAGTGATATAACTTTTATTATATATTATAATATATTATAATTACTTATATTCTATATATGTGTATAAAATAAAAACATATATAAGATATTAGAAATTAGCTTAATTAGTAGGAAATGTGTATATATATTATATGTGTATATATTATTATTAAAATAAATAATAAATAAAAAAGAGGCATATATAAGTAGGATAGTGGTTTTAGTGGGAAAATTTGCATATGGCCACTATCCTATCTTGACATATAAGATGTTGATTTATTTCAAAATTTTAAAGATAGGAGAAAATATCTTCAAATTTTATTGGGCGTATTATATTAAGTGATTAAAGTTGTATACTAAATTGTAAACTTAGAGTACGTTTAATACAGAAAGATGGAATAGAAAATATTTTTAACTTTCATGGAAAACATTTCACTTAAGGGGAGTTGAGAATTGATTTTCAAAGAAAATGTGGAAAACTATGCTTAAAAAAACTGTACCATAGAATTTCAATTCTATTTCTATTTGTCAATCAAACGCACAAAAATGGAAAACTTGTCAGGAATTTGACATTTTCCATCGGAAATATTTCTAATCAATATGCTCTTAGTATAAAAATATGTTTTATTGATTTTATGGCAGTAAAAAATCAATTAAAAAAACTAATTTTATTGTAATTATTTTCAAGAAGAATATACTTTGATTTCTTCATTCAATGTTTATATTTAATATTGAATTTCTTATTTATTTCTATTTTCTTATTTTTTTTATTTGTACCATCAAGTGTATTTTTTTGGAAGTCGTACCATCAAGTGTATCGTTATTGTCAGATGTATTTATTTATTTATTTTTTTCTTTTTTGAAATGATTACAATCAAATGTATTAATTTGTAACATCAAGTGTATTTATTTGCAATAAAATAAAATACTCCCTCAGTCCTATTAAGATAGCCAACCACAAATTTTTACACAGATTAAGAAAACATATTAAATGTAATTGAAATTGTAAAATGTTTTTTTATATTCTTCCTATTTTATACAAAGTTGTGTGAAAACATTGGAAGATGGAATTTCTATTTTAATGTCTAATATTCCAACAATCTTAAATAGGGGCATTTTAGTGAATTGAGAAATAAATTATACTTTTAACAAGGAAATTGGACTATAACTTTTAACAGAGAAAAATAGAAAACAAGCATATCTTAATGGGATGGAGGGAATATTATTACTTCTTGTATTCATGTTGCGTTGTTAATATTTTTCCCCTTCTTCTTTCACATTCATAACAAGTTGAGGGACAATATAATTAATTAATTAAGAAAATGCAAGTAGCATCAAGGGAATGCGTGTTTCAAATACAAGTATTTTATTTATTTATTTATTTTTTTGATACACAAATACAAGTATTTATGGCTTCATCTACTATTTGACAAAATTAAATACTAAAATAAAAACATAAATGACGTGCATCTCTAGTATACATAGAATTTGTCATTGTTTGGACACAGCTTAAATTAATATAATCACATTATTTTTCTCTTGTACTCGAATTTATGCCTTAAAACAAGATTTATTATTATTACTCCTTCTCCTCTTCTCTTCAACCTATAAAGATAGTTCAGTCGTTATTTTCACATAGATTAAGAAACAATAGTTAATATATTAAAATATTAAATTTTACCTTATTTTTTCACATATGACCTTATATCCTATTAATTATTTGAAATACTTTCAATGTACATGTAGTTGAATAAAAATAATTAATTAGAGACACATATGAAAATGAAACATTAAATGCATATTCATTATAATAAGTGGACTATTTTTTTATAGCAGACGAAAATAGAATAGTGGATAACTTTTAGAACGGAGATAGTAGTAATTTATTATTATTATTATTATTATTATTATTATTATTATTATTATTATTTGGTGGAAGATGTAATCATGTTCATTAGTTGAGAGGCATTTCATTATCTAGGAAAAAAGTTGTCATCGAGATCTGCAACTTAAATTGGAAAAAGAAAAAGTAAAACATCTTTTGTATAATTGGTTAAGGAAACGTTAGATTCCATGTCACGTTTGTATTTTTGACAAAAACTTATCTGAGATATAAAATTTTTAAATGATATTTTTTAAAATACCCACGTGGGGGTTAGTCTATATTTATATATGTAGCTTGTAGCCTCTTATATAGAAGTTTAATTTCTCGTAGTCCTCTATACAGGGGTTTGTATTATTGATTTTCTGTGCGCTGTATTTCAGAAGGATATATATCTATACACACTTGTAATGTCATGATGCGAATTGTAATTATACTTCAAAAAAATACTTCCTCCGTTATATAAAAATATGTCCAGTTTCTATTTTAATTTGCCTCAAATTATAGTCCATTTAAAAAATGTAAATAATATTATTCCTCAAAGATAGAGCGATAGTAAGTACCTTGAAATATCATAAAGGGTAAATTTTGCAAATTGTTCCCAATTTTTACAAAAAGTAACAATTTCATCTCTAACTTTTTTCAAGTATGTAGTCCCCAACTTGTCAAAAATATTCACAAAAAGTTTATACAAAAGCATATGGTGACCTTTTGTGATATTTTTGAAAGGATGAAGACCTGCATGCTTGAAAAAAGGTTAAAGATGAAATTATTACTTTCCACAAAGGTTTGAGACCTTTTGTGAAATTTACAATATTATAAATTACTTTGTGAAATGAAATGTTTGAAACTAGATACTCACCCGTCCGTTGTAGGGGAAGAATACATATCAAAATTATTTAAAACAAATAAGTAATACTCCTTACGTCCCACAAAGATATTCCTCTTTGGTTTTTTTGCACAGATTAGGAAAATTCAATTAATGTTATTGGAAATATACAATTTAAGAATATATTTTTTAATATACCCTTTAGTTTACTTAATATTTCACTTTATTTCTTATTTATTGTTAATTTTCATACACCATAAATAAGTGTATGAAATTTAATTAAAGAAAGAAGAATATAATTTGGAACGGATATAAAAGAAAATGAGAAATATCTTTGTGAGACAGACGGAGTCTGAATTTTTATAAGTTTTTTCTGTATGGCAAAATTTTACAAGGTTACGTTACGCAATAAGAAATAATTAATTTCTAATATCAACAAAACAACAATGTAACTTATTTCTTATCATTTTACAGTAACTATAGTTTACAACAAATTTTAACTCGATTGTTATCGTTAAAATAAATAATTATTATTTTATTTTTTTACAATAATTTAGATAAATGAAATCGTACGAAATAATTGTTAGTTAAGCGGTTACATATACTGTAAAAAAATTTATTATTCAAAGCCAATAAAATCAAATAGTATAAAAATTATATAAATTAATAATTCATTTGGCCTCATTGTTCATGACTGCAAGGAGTTGCTCAAGGATGCCAACAACTTTAGGGTGCAGCATGTTAATTGAAGAGGAAATGGGGTGGCTCATTTGCTGGCTCGTAGAGCTCGTGAATTTTCTTCTTCTTGTATTATGAATAGCCCCCCTCCCCCGCGGGCGGGTTGTACCCTATTATAGAGTTGGATCTTTCTAGTAATGAAAATTAAGCCTTTCTCTTCTAAAAAAAGTACTCATATATAAAATAGTCGTAAATATTAATATTCATTTATATCAGAAAAATTAAGCTAAAATTATAATTATAATTTTCAATTAATTTAAACTAACGATTAAATTCTATTAATTATAAACTATAAATTTCAAGGTATATTAGACGATCAGATAATCAAATTTATCTATAATTTAAACAATTAAATGATGATAATTATATTTTAATTATTAAACTAATATAGTACCCGTGCAATGCACGGAAAATCTACTAATAAATGATATAACGATACAAATAATAGAATTTTTTAAATAATATCAAATTGCAAAATTTAATGAAAAGTTAGTGATAATGCATTGAGTATTAAATTATCAATCACAACTTATTTCTCTCTGTTGTCTAAAAAATTGTGAATTGCAATAAACAAAAATTGCGGACCTTACTGTAGTAGTAAATATCATCCCTGTTGTATTATGGCTTTTCTCTAATTTTCTCGTTAATTATTTATTTAAAAAACCTGTAGATAATAAAAATGAAAAGTATATATTAGAGGATTTCGCTGAGATTATAACTCATCTTCCCTATATATATATATATATATATATATATAATAAAACAAATTAAGACCAAGTAATTTGTAGACATCAATGTTTATCGATTATTAATTTTTTCTTGTTTTTTTAAAATAACAAAAAAACTACAACTTCAAAATGCCTAAGTTGATATAATTTTATCGGCATTCATAAATTTATAAAGACAAAAATTACTAAATAATAATTTAGCTATTTATTTAAAAAATTTACATTATTTCTTTAAGTAATTAATTAGTAGTTTGTGGGGTCAATTTATGGCTTGTGGTTTGATGGTCAATTTGGAATAAGTGGTTCCGAGTTCAAATTGCTCCTCTCGTCCCCTCCCTTCTTTTATTTCCCCATCTATAAAAAATAAATAAATTAATTAGTAATAATTATAAAATAATTAGCAGTTTAACTGTTCCCAGCAAATTGTGAAGCGATTAACATAGAATTAATTGATACAGAAATAATATCATAATAACACCTAGTTGAACAAATTAAATATCAACTACTCTATTTTTTCTTACTTTATTTATTTAGATAACAACTATTAATACATATCACTCATACAATTTATGATAAATCTAAAAAAGCTGCCCAATTTATGATGTGTCTTGGAAATTAACGTGGAAAATTACACCGAATTCTAAATATCGTCAATAAATAAGAATATGCTCTGATTTGCATGAATTAAGGATATTTTATCAAAATCTTCCCAATTAGGGAAAAAACTACAGAAAATTTGTGAATAAATTAAGGAAACTCAGTTGAAATAAGTAATATGTTTAAAAAAGTTAAAAAAATAATTATCATTAATAGTTCATAAGATGATATACCACAGAATTTGAAGTGGCTATAAATACCGTATAAAAAAGGTGAGAAAAATAGTGGCACTTATAGGTATAGCTACCTTTGTTTTAAGTATATATATATATATATTTAATAGCGAATCTTATTTCAAAATGGTAAATAAGTAAGGCAAAAGTTAATAAAAAATTTCAAAAAAATTAAAAAATTCAAAATACCACACATATTATTTTGTTTTCATCGGCCAAGGTGACACGGAATCCAAGGGCGTCTCCTTTAAAGATGCATGTATTTCCATTGCTTTTCCATTACCATAACTTGTGAACCTTTTTTTTTTTTTTTGACCAATACGTAACTTGTGAACCTAGTTATTATTCTATATTTAGGATTTCCAGAATAAATAGTTTTTTTTTTTTTTTTTTTACAACAACACACACATCAACTACAACTAACACACTATACCAAAAAACTATAGCAATTTTATAGTATGTGAAATTGGTATATAAGTTAGAGCGCACACACATCAAGATGAGATGAGGGATCTGAAGATCCAGTTCGGACCACCGCGACTCCGCAGCACTATAACCCACGACCCCGCAGCATCAGACCCCCAACCCCCCCATCTCACCAAATTTGGTTTTTTTTGACAACTCAACACACCCCCCAACCACAACCAACCACAAAACTATAGTAATTTTGTGATACGTGAAATCGGTATATAAATTAGAGTCCACACATCAATTGGCGATGTGGGATCCGAAGATCGAGTCTGGACGACCACGAACCCGTTGCACCATACACATTTGCCGTGTTAATTCATCCTAGCACACACGCACACACACGTGCACGCGCGCGCGCACACACATACACACATATATAAGTATATGTGTGTGATAGGGGATTATTTGTGTGAAATGGTACCCTATATTTGGGCGATTCCCCTAAATATAGAGTTCCATTGGAGATGCCCTAATAACTTCTTATAAACGTCTAATTTACAAAGACATTTGATGGATATGTTAGTGAGGATTTTTTAAATTTAATGTTATAAGGGTAAAATTGTCATTTTATTAGGACATAGCAGTAAAATGGCAGAAACCATCTAATAGGACTATGAGCAATTCTAAGGGGACATAAAAAGGGAATATTCATGTGGCACATATTTATTGAGTGATGATTACATGACTACTTTTTTATCATCTAATATAAGTGTGTCATATAAGAATATTAACTAATAATATTTTTCTAGAATTTTTTATAGGGCTATATGTGTGATTTCTGAAATAGCTAGGGACCCGAAGTGTCGGAAAAATGGTCAGGAATGAATTTGCACATTTTATGTGCGTTAAAATAAAAATACAGAGACATTTCGCTCAAATAATGCAAGTGCTTCCAATAAGGAGAAACAAATAGCCATTATGAACCTATGAAACCCATTCACATGCAACGGACCGAGACTCATCAAAACAATAAAAAAGTAAAGAGTGATACTACACATGGACGTAGCCAGGATTTTTGACTAGTGTGGTCGGAATTTTTTCATTTTGACAGAGCAGTTGTTGGGACGAAATTTTAAAAATAAAAAATATTGCAATTAAAAAAAAAAAAGCAAATCTGAAGGTCGTCCATTACAACAATTCTTTGTGCGTTTTCATTCTCTGAAACCGCTTTACAATCACTTCATTATCAAGTTTGAAATATATATCTCTATCTACAAAATAAACAAGGCAGTCATTCATCTACTCAAATTTGTAGCAGGGGTGAAAAAGGAGTCTGATGTTAGTAAATGGTTGTAGATTGGATCTTAATTTTGGTCTCAGATTCCTTAATTTTTTAGGCCAATGTAACAGATTTGTAGGCCATTTTAAATTTGACCCCCAAAATTTTTTTTCGTTTTTTATATGGGCTGGACAGCACTGAAAATTCAGTACTGTCCAACCCAATTTTAAAAGGGCCACTACAAGGTGTCAAGGTCCAGTGTGGTCCATGGACTGCACTGGTCTAAAGGTGGCTACGTCTATGATATTACACGTATAGACATGTGTATAAATAGGTTTACAGATAGAGTATAAAATCATAATTCTATCAATATATTTTCTCTTTTTTTAATGTACAATATGAGGTGAAATTGTAATTTCACACATCTTTCTGTAAATGTATTTGCACATTTATTGGTACAATTATAATTTCACACTTTTTTCTATAAATATATTTACATATTTATCAGTACAAGTAGATTAATATAAAAGTTAATGTAAATTATCAATATATTCATGGGTTACAGCAATATCACTTGCTAGATTTGCCCGTCTCGTGACTCACATGCAAATAGATCAGAAATTTATCTGGGGCCCAACTCTTGCTCTTTATCATCCTACCTTGTCCACGTCATGAGAGCAGATCAACTTATAGTAACCAATTATAAATAGGTAAATTTATAAATAGATTTAAAATTTAAATTTTGTATAAGTGTCAAGATTTGATTGTATCATGTGGAGATAATAATTACAATGATATAAGAGTTCAACCCAAATCAAATATGTGATTAAAGGTGGTGTTGTCATGTGTTCAAAAGTTAAAATTTAAATTGGTTGATAAATTCAAGGTGTTTTTAATTGGTAGTTAAATATTACGTAAATCATACCTTGTAAAAATCATATCTCACCAGATTATCCCATTATGCACATAACCAACCTTTGAGCTTACAGAGTAAAATGCATTTACTCTTTGATTTTTAGAGAGCATCACCAATCTTGTATCGACTATTTGAAAATAATCTCGCCGCCAGACTCACGAGTGACACAAAAGTCGTACGCTACATGTAAGAATCCACCAACCATTAATTAGCAGGTTTTTACATGTGGTAGCAGCATACTCTGATGGGAGAACCGAACAGATCGTGGTAAAGAAAAAAGTGCAAAATGCGAAATGCCCACTGTTTGGTTATTGAACTTCAACAATTACTAGCACTTGTATTATCAAACTTTGATTTGATATCAATCGTATTAACAAGCCATGTTCAGAGTACTTAATATAAATGGAAGTTTTGTGTTAATTAATAGGTGATCATATATATATATATATATATATATTTATTTATATATTCTCATGATCAGGTTATACAAGCCCATCGCACAGGTGATTTTTTCACATGAAGCATTGAATTTCTTTCCTCGGGCTAATTTAGTTATTGGTCATGCTACACTACAAAAATTAAGTGCTAGAGTGACCTAATTATATTGCCTTTCAATGCAAGGTGATCGAATATATTGGAAAGTTCACCCATAAACATTTTGCCTGCCATCTTACGATGTGGAACATATAATAAGTTTTTACAGGTTATAGCTTGTCTGGTGACGGTAAATAAGTATATTTTATTTTTTGAATGAAGCAAAACATGTTCATAGTCCAACCCTCCGAAAATGGGTATCCCTCGCGAACAAGTTTGTTTTGTCCCATGAATCAGTTGATATCTGACATTAATTTTTGTCGTTTTACCAATGAATCTCGGTCCTTTGCATATGAATGGCTTCCATAGATTCAAAATGACAAGTAGAGGTCAAGACGGTTGAGTTTGGGTGGTTTTTGATTTATTTTTAAATTAAACCATCAGATTGGGTTTGGAGAAAATTCAAACCAAACCAAACCATTCAATTTTTCAAATCAAAACAAACCAAACCTACTTTTTCCTTTTGGTTAGCTTTTGAACCACGGTTTGTTTATCGACATAATGAGAACGGATTCAAAATATGATAATAATTTTATAAACATAAATATTTTATTATACTAAGATGCTCTTGTTTTGAAAAGGATACTAATATTCTTTTTGAATATATAACACTAATATCAAACTCATCAAAAGCTAGTAAATTTTACTAAAATCTATATATATCTAAATCAAAAGTAGTCTAACCAAGTTTTTCTACCTAAATTGCTGACATCATGGCTGATGTGATATTTTGTTTTTGATTTTTTTATTATTTTCTATTTTGAAATGATTAATTTGCGCAATTTGACCCGGATTTTTTTAAACTCTAACCCTTTAAATTAGACATTTTCAATATCACATCTCACCCCTTTTTTAATGTAATATAGCATTCTTACTTAAAAAGACAATAATACCCTCCAATTCCCATTAACCTAAAATCTATATCTATATTATAGTATATTATATTACATTAATCTAAATCAAGTATAGTTTCTAACTTATTTTCCACATTTAACTGGTGCTGTAAGCTAACTAATGACATCATATTTTACCTATTTTCCTATGTTTTCTCCTACTATGGAATTTAAAATTCCATTTCCCAAAGAACCTCATAAAGATTGAATTTTTTTCAATTGATTTAATATTTTTCATGAAAAATAAATGCAATCAAACACGGTGTAAGTTTACGGAAAATGCATGTAATAAGAAAGGTTAGGCGGCTTATATATCTTCACAAGGAGAAGGGCTCGCTGAAATGTCGACAACGGTGGTTGGTGGAGTTAAGCACTTGGTAAGTTTGTATTTACACTATAATTTTGGAACGTTATTGTAAACTTAGCTCGCCTCAATGATTTTTACTTAAATGTCAATAACTTTTTTAGGGAGATTTTGACATCTTTCTCATTAAAAGCACACAAAGCATACACAGTTATTTTTTTCCTTAAAGCTTTTTAATGTTTTAGCTAATGAGCTGGATATTGGAAACTTAAAAAGTTTCTACATTTAGATTTGTTTGTCAAAAAATCGACCCTTAATAAATTTTTTATAAGTATTTATTTTTCTTTTAGACCAATTCTCTTTTTCAAAAGTTTGAGTTCCAAAATCATACAAGATGGAAATTTCTGAAATTTCAAATATATTTAGAATGTAAAGTGTCAATTCATAGTTTAACCATGTGATTTGACTAATACAACATTAAGGTGGGGTGCTATGTTTAATAAATAATGACCGATACTCATTCAATACAAGTTGATTGGTCCCATTGAATATAAGCAAAGATTTTCATTTATAAGTTTATTGGTCTAATTATTTCCGTTGATGTACATTCATCTTTTGTATTTTCAACTAATCTACAAATATATCCTATTCATTTTTCAGATTCCTCTTGTTATATTTTGTTAACGTTATTCATCTTTTATATTTTAGCTAATGTACAAATGTTTTCTTTCATTTTTCAAATTTCTATTGTTATATTTTTTTAGCGGTTGTTCTTTCTGTGCAACGCACGAGTGCTAAACTATTAAAGACATAAACTAATGGAAGGTAGTAGACAAAAAAAAAAAAAGGGTCCCAAATAATACATAAGCTTCAAATGAGATATTGCCAAAATATACTTATAAAAATGTTATTTTGTTCAAGTATCTACCCGTTAGAGTGTCAAACTTTTAGAAAAATATACTTACTTAACTATTATAATTTCTCCAAAAAATTTTTCGTAAGGGTATTAATTAAATAAGTGAAAAATTAGCTTATGAAATTGCTAGAACGAACCAAATTATCACAAGGATTTTCGGCAAACTCTGTCAATGAATTTGACAATCATAATGAATTAAGTCTCTTGATTTTTTTTCCTCAGGTTACTTACACATTAATAATTTTAAATAAAAATAAAAAACAGTTTGGTTCGGTTTAAGCGGTTTTTCAAATGTCGGAACCTAAAACAATCAATTTCAAGCGGCTTGAAATTTTCTCAAATAAAACCAAACTATTTCACTTTTCATTCCAAACCAATCCTAACTATTTCCACATATTTGTTTGGTTTTTCAGTTTAGCGATTTATTAGTTCAACCCTAATGACAAGAACTTGCATTATTTTAGGTAAATGTCTGTATTTTTAATTTTAACGAATTCACACATCCAGATCCAGATGAGTTCACACATATAAAAAGGAAAAAAAAAAAAGGTTTTCCAGGGTACACGTTAGTAGGAGATCAAAATAGGGTGGGGTTATTAAACGTTATGTAAATATCACAAAAGGTCCCAAACGTTTACAAAACCTAACTAATTAGTCCCTCACCTTTTTTCAACAGTTAGGATCCCTACCATTTTGAAAATTAACACAAATGGTACTATTGGATGATTTATGACTATTTTTCTGTTGGATCCTAGTAAAATGAGAATTTTACCTTTATGACATTAAACTAAACATAGAAATGAACCAAAATATAAAAATAATGGTTTTCATGGTGGACGTAAGATTTCTGTGTTGTATATGTTGTTTCTGTCACATTTGGCGACATATAACCTCTTTATTTGTTAGTCTTTTTAAATTTATTTATACTTAAAGAATCTAACTTTAAAGTTGTATTATTAAACTCTCACCATGCAGAAAAAATTCAAATGATGCTTTGGAGTCTAGAGGTCCTTAGAAATGTAATTTGCAGTCGATTAAAGATAAAGTGCACTTAATAATACATAATAAAAAATTGCATTTTGCTTTATTTATTTTTGAAGTTCTACTTCTTTATTCATAATTTAATGCTATAACGGAAAAATACGTATTTTATTAGAATATACTACCTTTGTCCCACAAAATAGAGCGGTAGGTAATTTTACATAGATTAAGAAATGATAGGTATTTTTGTTAGAACATTAATTTTATAGGTCTTCTTCCAATTTTAACCCCACGCCTAATTAATAATATAGGTGTCCATTAGAATTAAGGTACCAAGTTAGTAATTAAATAAGGACAAATATGAAAATGAAAAATTAAATACATGCTTGATATAGAAATTAGACTATCTTTTTGAGAAGGCTTAAAATAGAACACTGGACTATCTTTTTGAAACAGAATTAGTAATAGAGAAATGGATCGAAATCAAAGATAAACAACAGGGCCACTAAACTATCACCACGATAACCATTAGATCACCGAACTTCAATTTCTAAATATTTTAGCAACAATTAGCTAGGTCCCTATAAAATGATGTTTAAATAACTCTTTTTTTTGGGTAAAAAGAGATTGTTATTTGAAATGTGTAGTGAAAATGTGGGGAGAGATTTTAGGGAATTGTGAAAAGTGAGAATATATGATTGGGGTGAGTTTGAGTTGTTGAGGATTTCTTTTCCCCCAATGAAAACATACGTTGGAGGGAATCAAATGATCCAGTTGAAAGGTGTTCTGAGATTGTTCTTATTGTTGGATGAAACAGTTAACTTGGTTGACCATTTGTTCATAATGGTTGTGTTTTGTATGTTTTTCCGTGATGTGTAATATATGTATGCTATTGTGTTACACTTACGCATACCATCTTGTACGTTTAGATTCTATACCTGCAACGTATCTAATATATAATGTAATATTAGTTTCCAAGTGAAGTTTGGATAATGTTTTTTTTCAGTGTTTTAAATTATTCATTCGTGATTGTTTATGTGTATTTTCTATAGAGATAGATCTGTCTTCAAAGTTAGAGACAGATCTGTCTAGGTGGCGCTAATTGGGCGATACTTGGAAGCCATGCGGCCGCATGGATTGCACATGCCACACATCATGGTGTGGTGCGGCCGCACCATGAAGCTGGTGCGGCCTCACCCTATGACCTATGCAGCCACATGGCTCTAGGTGGTGTCCAGTCGACGCCACCTAGACAAATTTATCTCCAAATTGGAGACAGATTTGTCTCTATAGGAAGACCCGTTATTTATGTTATTTATAGTTGTTTTGCAAATGATCAATTTTTACTTGGTGTATGTGTGAAAGCCCAAAGTGCAAAATAGAGGTTTAAGAACCTATATATTGAGGTTGTGCTATGATATGGCCCTACAAAAATAGTGTCCAGCAGGACCAGGCCAGGATGCTGTGATTAGAACATGATTAGAACATGTGCTAACGCTTTCTGTAGGTAAACAAGTTTTTTTTTTTTTTTTTTTAATTTTCTGTAAACCTTATTTCAAAAAAAGAATATATATTTAACTTCAAATAGGTTAGTATTCTTTAGTATAAATTTTCCCGTACAACGCACGGATGGACAAACCAGTTTAGTTTAACTGGCTTTACTGAATTAAATTAAATGCAACAGATGTCACTAAAACTTCAACCCACTCGAATTTTGCATCCATCGTAAACGTTTGTTGAGTGTTGATTTGGAGACATTGGATGTTATTTGTATTAAGATATCTAATGTATGCGACACATTCTCTTCTATTAATTTACATAAGCCCAAATGTAGATCTATGAAACTAGTGGAGGAGAATGTGCCATATACTGATATACATATGGTGTCTTCAATAAATTTCTAGGTTTGTCACTATAAATATTGTACTATTATAAAGCCCAAACGAATAACCAATATCATATGCAACAACATTACATGAACGCCGGCTTTTAACATTATTTCATGACTGGGCACCTCAAGGCATCTTATCCCATTCGAAAATTTAGGTGCATGAAGACTTTCAAAGCAAGTCATTACTAGAATCAGATTTATAAGTAGCTGGGAAATTTACGTAGGTGTTTATATCAGACTAATTTTATGATACCATATAGTACGTTACATGTGCAATTAATGCATGGAAACGTTAATAGACAAATGTTTATCAAACTCAATGTGGATGCTGCTACTTTTCCCGACAAGACGTTTGTGGGCTTGAGGTTAGTGTAGCGAGATGATGAAGGATCGTTTTTTTGGGGGCGGGGGTGGGGGGGAGGGGGGTTAAAATTGTTCGAATGAGTGGACTATATGAAACAAAAGAAAAGGAAAATAGACAATAGGAAATGTAAACTTCAATTACGAAGAACAATTAAAAAAAATATTAACATAAATTGACGATGGAAAGGGAAAGATGGAAGAAAATGCGCGCATTAGAAAGAAAAAGTGAGAAAGAGATGTGAATGAGGAAAAAAAACAATACAATGAAATAAATATAAAAGAAGGCAAAAAACAATGGGTACCGCAAACAACATACCGCAAAGTTTACACAAAAAATTGGGGGGAGAAATAGATGGGCACTTAAGTACCTTTGTGTGTGTGTATATTTGGAGGGGGGGGGGGGGTAAAATTGTTAGAATGAGTGGATTATATGAAAAACAAAAGAAAAGGAAAAAAATAGACAATGGGAAATGCAGATAGTCAATTACAAAGAACAATTAGAAAAATGTTATCATAAATTGACGATGAAAAGGGAAAGATGGAAGCAAATGCACACATTAGAAAGAAAAAGTGAGAAAGAGATGTGAATGAGGATTGTTGACCCTTCCCTCCAAAAAAAAAAAAAAAAAAATACAATACAATGAAATAAAAAAAAATGCAAAACTCAAATGGGTACCGCAAACAACATACCGCAATGTTTACAGAAAAAATTAGAGGGAAAAAAATATATAGGGCACTTAATGCCTTTATATATATATATATATATATATATATATAGATAAAAAAGTTAAAACACAACGGGTACCACAAACATCATACCGCAAAGTTTACACAAAAAATTGGAGGGAAAAAATATATAGGGCACTTAAGTACCTTTATATATATACATATTCTCAATTTATTGGATCGTAAGATTTCTCAAGTCTTGGTATTTTATTGCAATCATTGTGTCCGAGTTTAATTACTAGTGAGGCCTGAATCCATATCCAGATGAGACACCACTTTTCCTTTCTTTCCTTCTAGATCTTTGAAATTTATATGTGAATGGAGTATGCCAATCATATTTGTTTGTAGTGACAAGAGAAAAAATATTCTAACAACTTTCATCCCTACACAATAAAACAAAAGTACAATAATGATGTTAGAAAAAAAGAAAAAAAGAAAAAAAAAAGATAATATAAAATTCTTAAAAGCACCATCAACTAATGCTATTGTGACATTTAGACAATATAAAGCAAACTATAATACACAAAAAGCTCCCCACTTTTCACATCAATGAAAATTAATACGAAAATAATTCACCCACCAAAGAAGACAATTCACTATTTTTTGTTTGGTGGGATTGATGAGTCGAAAAGTTGGTTAGAAACTCTCCTAATCTATATAATTTTAAAAGACAATTTGAAGAATCAAGATTTATAAATCTAGATTAAATCGATTCGAATAAGATAGATTTAGGAAAAATTAATCAACACCAATCTGCGTGGGAAAACTTTTGGTTGAAAATTTAGCAAACGTTGGGAGATAACTTCGAATAAATCAAACTCCTAAACTCATTCTAGAATTCAGTTTCGTTTCAGTAGAAACAAAAGAAAATGAAAAATAAAATAAAATAGGAAATGCAGATAGTCAATTACACAGAAGAATTAGTAAAATGTTATCATAAATTGATGATAGAAAGGGAAAGATAGAAGCAAATGCATGCATTCGAAAGAGAAAGTGAGAAGGAGATGCGGATGAAGATTGCTGACCTCTTTCCCCCTAAAAAAATGAAAAACAAAGCAATAAAATAAAGATAAAAAGGCAAAACACTACCCGCACAACAAACAACATACCGCAAAGTTTACAAAAAAGATAAAAAGATTGGTGAGAAAAAATATATAGGGCACTTAAATGCCCTTATATATATTCTTAATTTATTGAATCGTATGATTTTTCAAGTCTTGGTATTTTATTGCAATCATTATGTCTGAGTTTATTAACTAATGACGCCCAAATCCTTATCCAGAGGAGACACCACTTTTCCTTTTATTCCCTCTAGAACTTTGAAATTTGTATATGAATAGAGTATGCTAATCATATTTTCTTGTAGGGACAAAATGCAAAGATAATTTTAACAACTTTCATCCCTACATGATAAAACAAAGTACAATAATGATGTTGAAAAACAAAAAAGAGAAAGAATAAAGTAATATAAAATTTTTAAAAGCACCATCAACTAAAGCCATTGTAACATTTAGATAATATAAAGCAAACTATAACACAAAAAGCTCCCCCCTTTTCACATCAATGAAAACTAATGGGAAAATAATTCACCCACCAAATTAGACAATTCACTATTTTTTGTTTGGTGGGGTTGACGAGTAGAAAATTTGGTTAGAAACTCTCCTAATCTATATAATTTCAAAAGATAATTTGAAGAGTTGAGATTTATTGATGCAGATTAATTAAATCAATTCGGATAAGAAAGATTTAGGAAAAATTAATCAACACCAATTCCCGTGGGAAACCTTTGGGCCGTAAATTTAGCAAAATTTGGGAGATAAGTTCGGAGAAAAAATCAAATTCCTAAACTCATGCCAGAATTCAGTTTCGTTTCAGTAGAAACAAAAGAAAATGAAAAAAATAAAATAGGAAATGCAGACAATCAATTACAAAGAAGAATTAGGAAAATGTTATCATAAATTGATGAAGAAAGGGAAAGATGGAAGCAAATGCGTGCATTCAAAAGAGAAAGTGAGAAAAAGATGTGAATGAGGATTGCTGACTGACCCTCTTTACAGAAAAAAATACAATGCAATAAAAGAAAGTTAAGAAAGGCAAAACACAGTCGGTTCTAAAAACAACGTACCGCAAAGTTTACAAAAAAAAAAAAAAAGAAAGAAAATTGATGAGAAAAAATATATTGGGCACTTAAGTGCCTTTATATGTATATGTATATGTATGTGTGTGTGTGTGTGTATATTCTCAATTTATTGAATCGTAAGATTTCTCGAGTCTTGGTATTTTATTACAATCATTGTGTCCGAGCTTAATTGCTACTGAGGCCTGAATCCTTATCCAGAAGAGACACCACTTTTCCTTTATGTCCCTCTAGATCCTCGAAATTATATGTGAATGGAGTACGCCAAGCATATTTTTTTGTAGTGATAAGATGCAAAGATAATTCTAACAACTTTCATCCCTACACAATAAAACAAAAGTACAACAATGATATTGGAAAAAAAAAAAGACAAAAAGAAAGAATAAGATAATATAAAAGTGTTAAAAGCATCATCATTCAATGTTATTGTGACATTTAGACAATATAAATCAAGCTATAATACAAAAAAGCTCCCCCCCCTTTTCACATTAGTGAAAATTAACAGGAAAATAATTCACCCACCAAAGAAGACAATTCACTATTTTTTGTTTGGTGGGATTGATGAGTAGAAAAGTTGGTTGGAAACTCTACTAATCTATATAATTTCAAAAGATAATTTGAAGAATCAAGATTTATATATGCAGATTAAATCAATTCGAATAAGAGAGATTTAGGAAAAATTAATCAACACAAATCCACATGGGAAAATTTTGGGCTAAAAATTTAGCAAAATTTGGGAGATAACTTCAGAGAATAAATCAAATTCCTAGACTCATGCCAGAATTCAGTTTCATTTCAGTAAAAACAAAAGAGAAATGAAAAAAATAAGTAAGATATGCAAACAGTCAATTACAAAGAAGAATTAGAAAAATGTTATCATAAATTGATGAGGGAAAGGGAAAGATGTAAGCAAATGTGTGCATTCAAAACAGAAAGTGAGAAGGAGATGTGGATGATGATTGATGACTCCCCTTCTAAAAAAAAAAAATAAATAATAATAATAATACAATGCAATAAAATAAAGATAAAAAAGGCAAAACACAATCGGAACCGCAAACAACATATCGCAAAGTCTACGCAAAATAATTGGTGAGAAAAATATATAGGGCACTTAAGTACACCTTTATATATATATATATATATATATATATTCTCAATTTATCAAATCGTAAGATTTCTCAAGTCTTGGTATTTTATTGCAATCATTGTGTCCGAGTTTAGTAACTAATGAGGCCCAAATCCTTATCCAGAGGAGACATCACTTTTCCATTCATTCCCTCTAGATCTTTGAAATTTGTATGTGAATTGAGTATGCCAACCATATTTGTTTGTAGTGACAAAATGCAAAGATAGTTCTAACAACTTTCATCCCCACACGATAAAACAAAGTACAATGATGATATTGGCGTAAAAAAGAGAAAGAATAAGATAATATAAATTCTTAAAAGCATCATCAACTAAAGCTATTGTAACATTTAGACAATATAAAGCATACTATAATACAATATAGATCCCCCTTTTCACATCAATGAAAATTAATGGGAAAATAATTCACCCACCAAAGAAGACAATTCACTATTTTTGGTTTGGTGGGATTGACGAGTAGAAAAGTTGGCTCTAATCTATATAATTTCAAAAGATAATTTGAAGAATTGAGATTTATAGATGCAGATTAAATCAGTTCAGATAAGAGAGACTTAGGAAAAATTTATCAATGCCAATATGCGTAGGAAAACTTTGGGCCGAAAATTTTGCAAAATTTGGGAGATAACTTTGGAGAATAAATCAAATTCCTAAGCTCATGCTATAATTCAGTTTCGTTTCAATAGAAACAAAAGAAAATGAAAAAAAAATAAAATAGGCAATGCATGCAGTCAATTACAAAGAAGAATTCGGGAAATGTTATCATAAATTGATGACAGAAGGAGAAAGATGGAAGGAAATGTATGCATTCGAAAGAGAAAGCGAGAAAGGGATGTGAATGAGGATTGCTAATCCCCCTCAGAAAAAAATTATACAATACAATACAGTAAAATAAAGGTAAAAAAGGCAAAACACAATCGACTATGCAAACAACATACCGCAAAGTTTACATAAAAAGTCCGGTGAGAAAAAATATATAGGGCACTTAAGTGCCTTTATATGTGTGTGTGTGTGTTCTCAATTTATTGAATCATAAAATTTCTCGAGTCTTGGTATTTTTTTGCAATTATTGTGTCTGAGTTTAATTGCAAATGAGGCCTGAATCCTTATCCAGAAGCGACACCACTTTTCCTTTCATTCCCTCTAGATATGTGAAATTTGTATGTGAATGGAGTATGCCAATCACATTTTCTTGTAGTGACAAAATGCAAGGATAATTCCGACAACTTTCGTCAATACACGATAAAACAAAAGTACAGTAATGATGTTAGGGAAAAAACAAAGAGAAAGATTAAAATAATATAAAATTATTAAAAGCACCATCAACTAATGCTGTTGTAACATTTAGACAATATAAAGCAAACTATAATGCAAAAAAGCTCCCCCCTTTCACATCAATGAAAATTAATAGAAAAATAATTCACTAACCTAAGAAGAAAATTCACTATTTTTTGCTTGGTGGGATTGATAAGTAGAAAAGTTGGTTGAAAGCTCTCATGATCTATCGATAAGAGACTCTGGTGATGCTCAACAATTGAATCAGTTCAAACAATTCAAAGCCAATTTGTTTTGGATGACATAATTTCAAAAGATAATTTGAAGAATCGGGATTTTTAGATGAAGATTAAATCAATTCTGATAAGAGAGATTTAGGAAAAATTAATCAACACCATTCCACATGGGAAACATTTGAGGTGAGAATTTAGCAAAATTTTTGAGACAATTTTGAAGAATAAATCAAATTCCAAAACTCATGCCAGAATTTAGTTTCATTTTAGTAGAAACAAAAGAAAAGGAAGGGAAAAAAAAAACAGGAAATGCAGAAGAAAAATTAGGAAAATGTTATCATAAATTGATGACGGAAAACGAAGATGGAAGCAAATGACCAAATTCGAAAGAAAAAGTGAGAAAGAGATGTGAATAAGGATTACTAACTCTCCCCTAAAAAAAAAAAGAAATACAAATCAATAAAATAAAGATAAAAACGGCAAAACACGATCCGTACCGCAAACAACATACCGCAAAGTTTACACAAAAAATTGGTGAAAAAAATATATCGGGCACTTAAGTGCCTTTATATATATATACATATATATATATATTCTCAATTTTTTAAATTGTAAGATTTCTTGAGTCCTGGTATTTTATTGTAATCATCGTGTCCGGCTTTAATTGCTAATGAAGCCCGAATCCTTATCCAGATGAGACCACTTTTCCTTTCATTCCCTCTAGATCTTTGAAATTTGTATGTGAATGGAGTATGGCAATGATATTTGTTTGCAGTGACAAAATGCAAAGATAATTCCAACAACTTTAATCCCTACACGACAAAACAAAAACGCCATAATGATGTTACAGAAAAAGAAAAAGGATGAGATAATATAAAATTCTTAAAAGCACCATCAGCTAATGCTATTGTGACATTTAGACAATATAAAGCAACCTATAATACAAAAAAGCTTCCCCCTTTTCACATCAATGAAAATTAATAGGAAAATAATTCACTCACCAAAGAAGACAATCCACTATTTTTTGTTTTGTGAGATTGATGAGTAGAAAAGTTGGTTGGAAACTCTCACAATCTATCGATAGGAGACTCTAGTGATGGTCAACAATTGAATCAATTCAAACGATTCAAAGCCAATTTGTTTTGGATGATATAATTTCAGAAAATAATTTGAAAAATTGCGATTTATAGATACAGATTAAATCAATTCGGATAAGAAAGATTTAGGAAAAATTAATCGACACTAATTAGCGTGGGAAATGTTTGGGGGAGAATTTAGCAAAATTTTGAGAAGACTTTGGAGAATAAATCAAATTCTAAAACTCATGCTAGAATTTAGTTTCATTTCAGTAGAAACAAAAGAAAAGGAAAAAAAATAAAATAGGAATTGCAGACATTCAATGACAAAGAAGAATAAGGAAAATGTTATCATAAACCAATGACGGAAATGGAATGAGAGAAGCAACGATGTGCCTTCGAAAGAGAAAGTAAGAAAGACATGTGAATGAGGATTGATGACCCTCCCAAAAAAATACAACACAATAAAATGAAGATAAAGAAGGCAAAATTCAGTCAGTACCGCAAACAAAATACTAGGAAGTTTACAAAAAAAAAAAAAAGAAAAGAAAAAATAGGCAAAAAAAAATATATGGGGCACTTAAGTGCCTTTATTTAGATATATATACATTTATATATTATCAGTCTATTAAATCGTAAGATTTCTTGAGTCTTGATATTTTATTGCAATCATTACGTCCGAGTTTAATTGCAAATGAGGCCCGAATTCTTAACCAGAGGAGACACCACTTTGCCATTCCTTCCACATAGATCTTTGAAACCGGTATGTGAATGGAATATACCAATCATATTTGTTTGTAGTGACAAAATGCAGTGATAATTCCAACAACTTTTAGTCAGTGATAATTCCAACACTTTTATCCTTACTCTATAAAACAAAAGTACAGTAATGATGCTGAAAAACAAAAGAAAAAGAATAAAGTAATGTAAAATTCTTAAAAGCACTAGCAACTAATGCTATTACGACATTTAGACAATTCAAAGCAAACTATAATGGAAAAAAGCCCCCCATTTTCCACATCAATGGAAACTAATAGGAAAATAATTCACCAATCTAAGAAGACTATTCACTATTTTTTGTTTGGTGGGATTGATGAGTAGAAAAGTTGGTTGAAAACTCTCATAATCTATGGATAGGAGACTCTAGTGGTGCTCGACAATTGAGTCAATTCAAACAACGCAAAGCCGATTTGTTTTGGATGATATAATTTCAAAAGTTAATTTGAAGAACGAAGATTTATAGATGCATATTAAATCAATTCGGATAAGAGAGATTTAGGAAAAATTATCAATACCAATCCATGTGGGAAACATTTGGGGCAAAAATTTAACAGAATTTGAGAGATAACTTAGGGAAATAAATCAATTTACGAAACTCATGCTAGAATTCAGCTTCATTTCAGTAGAAACAAAAGAAAAGGACAAAATAAAATAGGAAATGTGGACAGTCAATTACAACGAAGTATTAGGAAAAATATTATCTTAAATTGATGGCTGAAAGGGAAAGATGGAAGTAAACATGTGCATTCGAAAGAGAAAGAGAGAAGGAGATGTGAATGAAGATTGCTTACCCAAAAAAAAAAAATACAATACAATACAATACAATAAAATAAAGATAAAAAAGGCAAAACACAATCGGTACCGCAAAGTTTACACAAAAAAATGGGCGAGAAAAAATATATAGGGCACTTAAGTATCTTTATATATATATATTTATATTCTCAATTTGTTGAATTATAAGATTTCTTGAGTCTTGATATTTTATTACAACCATTGTGTCTGAGTTTAATTACTAATAAGGCCCGAATTCTTAACCAGAGGAGACACCTATTTACGTTCCTTCTCTGTAGATCTTTGAAACTCGTATGCGAATGAATTATGCCAGTCATATTTGTTTGTAGTGACAAAATGTAAAGATAACTCCAACAATTTTTAACCCAACATTATAACACAAAGGTAAAATAATGAAGTTCAAAATCAAAAGAAAAGAATAAAATAATATAAAATTCTTAAAAGCACCATCAACTAATGCCATTACAACATTTAAACAATATAAAGCAAACTATAATAGAAAAAGCCCCCTTTTTAGCATTAGTGAAGATTAATGGGATAATAATTCACTCATCTAAGAAGACAATTCATTATTTTTTATTTGGTGGGATTGATGAGTAGAAAGGTTGGTTGAAAACTCTTCTAGTCTATAGATAGAAGACTCCGGTGATGTTCGACAATTGAATCAATTCAAATGATTCAAAGCCGGTTTGTTTTGCATGATATAATTTCAAAAGATATTTTGAAGAATTGAGATTTATCGATATAGATTAAATCAATTCGAAATAGAGAGATTTAGGAAAAGTTAATCAATACGAATCCACGGGTGAAACATTTGGGGTGAAAATTTAGCAAAATTTGTCAGATAACGTTAGAGAATAAATCAAATTCAGAAACTCATACCAGAATTCCATTTCATTTCAGTAGAAACAAAAGAAAAGGAAAAAAATAAAATAAGAAACGTAGATAGTCAATTACAAAGAAGAATTTGGAAAATGTTATCATAAATTGACAATGAAAAGGGAAAGAAGGAAGCAAGTGCATGTATTCGAAAGAGAAAGTGAGTAGGAGATGTGAAAGAGGAGTGCTGACTCTCTGAAAAAAATACAATACAATAAAATAAAGATAACAAAAGCAAAACACAATCGGTACCATAAACAACAGGCTGCGAAAAAATTGGCGGGAGAAAAAATATTTAGGGCGCTTAGGTGCCTTTATATATATATATATATATATATACTCTCAATCTATTGAATCGTTCTCGAGTCCATATATTTTATTGCAATCATTGTATCCAAGTTTAATTGCTAATAAAGCCCGAATTCTTAACCAAAGGAGACGCCACTTTTTCCTTTCTTTCTGACCTTCTCTATAGATCTTTGAAACTTGCATGTGAATGGAGTATGCCAATCATATTTGTTTGTAGTGACAAATCCAAAAATAATTCCAACAACTTTCGTCCCTACACTATAAAGCAAAGTACAATAATGATGTTGAAAAACAAAAGAAAATGAATAAAATAATATAAAATTCTTAATAGCACCATCAACTAATGCTATTATAACATTTGGACAGTATAAAGCAAACTATAGTAGAAAAAAACACCCCAGCTTTTTTCACATCGATGAAAATTAATAGGAAAATAGTTCACTCACCTAAGAAGACATTTCACTATTTTTTGTTTGGCGGGATTGATGAGTAGAAAAGCTTGTTTGGAAACTCTCCTAAGATATAGATAGGAGACTCCGGTGATGTTCAACAATTGAATCAATTCAAATTATTCAAAGCCTATCTGTTTTGGATGATATAATTTCAAAAGAAAATTTAAAGAATCAAGATTTATAGGTGCAGATAAATCCATTTAGATAAAAGAGATTTAGGAAAAATTGATCAATACCAATCCGCGTGGGAAACATTTGGGGTGAAAATTTTACAGAGTTTGTGAGATAACTTTGGAGAATAAATCAAATTCCAAGACTCGTGCCAGAATTCAGTTATTTCAGTAGAAACAAAAGAAAATGAAAAAAATAAAATAGAAAATGTAGACAGTCAATTACAGAGAAGAATTAGGAAAATGTTATCATAAATTGACGACGGAAAGGGAAAGAGGGAAGCAAATGCGTGCATTCAAAGAGAGTGAAAGGGAGATGTGAATGAGGATTGCTGATAAAAAAAATTCAATACAATAAGATAAAGATAAAAAAAAAAAAAAAAAAAAAAAAAAAAAAAAAAAAAAAAAAAAAAAAAAAAAAACAGACGGTACCACAAACAACCAACCGCAAAGTTTACACAAAAAAAAAAGGACAGGAAAAAATATTTACGGCACTTAAGTGACTGTATATATATCTGTGACAAATCAAATCAAGTAGCAGAATATTTCAATGACTTTTGGCATTTCCATCTTTCAATTAGGAAAACAAAATCGAAGAAATCAAAACAAAAGATTAAATTGCCTAGTTGGTTTGAAGGAAACACGAAAAGATCAGAAAACACGTATTCTTGTATCTAATTATGAAGAAATAAATAGCAAAGTTACCAGATTGCCCAGTCGTGTCTAACTAATTAAAAATGCTATTGATGTAATTAGAGGCCTTACTAGAAAACTTACAAAGCCAGACAAATTTTCAGTCTTTTTCTTTACCCCATATTAATGGTGATAGTTAATACAAGATTGGTGATGCACAGCTATGCATGTATAGTAAATGCTTTTTGCAAATTAACTCTCTTACAATTGATTTAACAATTTCTCATCTATTTTCTGTCGTCCTAATCTCTCTCTCTATAGAAATGTATGTTGGGGGAGGTTATATGAGCCAGTAACTTTGACAAACACTGTCAAATAATCTCCACATTTGATTCTAAAAGCATCTTTAATGGGAAAGGTGTGGTCCAATGATGATTTGGATGAGAGAGATCGAGATAAGATGAATATTTTAAATTAAAACTATATTTCCACCATTGCATTGCACGGGTAGAATTTTGGAGAAATTTCATACATAAAATGTTCTATAATTAGTTTATTAGGACTAATGTTTCAAAGAAACTAAAATACATGACTCGTGTGTAGTTATGTGCATCCTACAGCTAGCAGAATAAAATGAGTTCTCTATTTTGTATTTTAACTATTTTTAAAAACACATGTCAACTTATGTATCGAAACTCACATTACATATGTTAATGTAAAGAAAATTAAGACTGTAGATTTTATTCATGATGAGTACATATAGGTATTTCACATATACAATTAGGAGATGCAATTAAAAGATATTTAATTAGTAATGTGTGTATTGAACAAAGAAAATTGAGATTAAAATTTATCAATTAATGAAATCCAGTATTATGGGTCTGCATTACAGAATTTGACTCCTCACTATGTGCAACCTGTATTAAGATCAATGAATTATTAGTTGAATTTCAAACTGATATTACGAAATGCATCATTGTCCTTCAATTTACGGTTAAATAATTGAAATCCAAGACCATTAAAAATGCCACATGATGGAAAGATTATAATACATGTAATCTTCAGCAAACTAAATATTAAAGAAATATATACAAACATCCATTGAATATATATATAGTAAAATAACCAAATATTCATTGATTTAAATCAATAGTGGAATACAATAATAGAAATACAATGGTTCTCTATTACAATGGTTATCAAGAATTACAAAAACGCACGCTTAAAAAAAACAATTGTTATTTTTATTGTTTGAAATAATAAAAAAATGAAAATAGTTTATAGAACGTACAACCGTGAGGATCTTGTTGTCTCTCACCTATCAATCCTCTTTTTTTCCAGACCAATTAATTCTCTAAAAGGAATTTGCATACAAATAAGTCAATTCACTATAATTGATGTCAAAAAAAACTAAATCCCTAACTATTGAAATACCATATTTAATTGAATGCATTCGCCATATAAAAGTGAAAGTTTAGTAGTTATTTATATAAAACTTACATCACAAATGAAAATTGTAGCAAACTACCAATGAGTCATACATAGATTTTAGTAAACATATACGAATACTTGCAATGATGAAACTACAAATACTCTCCCACAAATCTGAATACAAAATATAAAAAAGAAACTTATGTTCGAGAAACTTGTAGAAAATACTCAACCATTCTTGATTATCCATATATTGTTGTTTTTTATCAACTTTACATAAATCATCCTAATTTGACAAATTTTCAAAGTAATAATATAAATATCTAAGTTACATATTTTAATGTTCTTCAAAATTATATAACTTCACAAAGTCTAGAATATTAACAATAATTCCTTCTTTGTTAGATTTTAATTTGAACATCTATATCATTAGAGTAGCTATTAGGATCATTAGCACTCCTGCAATACATAGAATGAACCACCAATAAAGTGGAATTGAAATTGCATAATAATTATAAAGTGACAATGAAATTAGAATACACACATACAATACCTCAAATGAACAACTTCATTTGATTAAAATATGTGACTTATTTCAACTAATACAAATTTTGATTCATATTTTTATTAATAATCTGCATTAACATTTTTAATCAATGACACAACCTATTTCATATAATAGAAAATTTTGGATGCTAGTATTTGGGGATAATCTTTGATTTGAAAAAGCAAATCAAATATATAGGTTTGATTTAGGAAATTATCTTTAACGGTAATCCCTCATACGTGATAGATTTGTTATAGCGTGAACATGAACTCAACCATAGTTTTTAATATTGATTCGGTCATTAACTTGATGACAATTCTGTAATAATGGGGTTCTAACTCGGTTGCCAATTTAAGTATAAGTGGTTAATGATAATTTTTTTTTGAGTAAAAATACACAAGAATAGTGATAATACATAAAAGAAAATTGTTAGCCAAAAAAAAAAAAAAAGAGTTGGCATAATGGTTTTAAAACTACTTCTTGATATGTGGGTACTGAGTTCAATCTTTTACCATTAGATTTGTAACAATTTTTCTATGAAAAGTGAAAATCGAGCGAGCCTTGCGCAGGTTTTAATTTAGGAATTATCATTGATTGTAATTTTATGTATGCGATAGAGTTGTTGTAGCATAAAGATGAACCATAAATATGAATCCAATCATAGTTTTCAATATTGACTTGATCATTGACCCAGCAACTATATTCGGCTAATAAGTTCTAGCTCAATCCGTGTGTCATTACTAACTTAGTTGCCAATTCTAATATTAGTGGTTAATAATAATTTTTTTTAGTGAAAACACGAGGGAATAATATATAAATGAAATTTGATTACAAAATAATGAGTTGGCACAATGCTTTAAAATCCTTAACATATAGGTCATGAATTCAATCATTCATCATTACATTCGTAACAAATTTTTTATGAAAAGTGACAATAGATATGGTACGACATTATTAACAATAATGCCCGATAGGACTTTAGACAGGAAAAATCAATAAATTGTGGTATGACATTATAAACAGTAGTGTCCAATAGAGCTTTAGGCAGGAAAAATCAATTTATCTGGCAGTTACTTCAATTGTGTTAGACAACTATGACATATATAGATAGATAGATAGAGAGACTGAGTGAGAGATAGAGAGAGAGGGAGAGTGAGAGAGATTTGTTTAGAAAATTAAGAGAGAATATATATAGCGATTTAGAAAAATGAAAGAGAAAAATGAAAAAGAGAAGAGATAGTAGTGGAAGAGGTGAAAATGAAGGTGTATTTTGAGACCTTACATGGAACACGGGATGGGAGAAAGATGAAGAAAAAGTTGTGTAATTAATGAAAAAAAGTAATTAAAAGAAAATTATAATTAAAAATAGATAAAATTATGGTACCCATCTGATTTTTTTTCTCTCTCCTCAATAGACCAAGTCCATAAATGATAACATTGGAGATGTTTTAATTGATTCAGCGGTCAAATTTTGTCTTAATTAAAATATGTCTATCTGTATCCAAACACTTCTAAGTAGAAAAAATTCAAACACTCCATGAGTACCCCAATGAGAAACTCACAAGCATTCTTACGCCTTATTGTTGAGACATTAACATTCATATGTGGATGACTGATTGATATGAAGCACCCCATTAGGTTATTATTAAGGTACCGGATTTTTTTTTTTTTTTGCTCCAACACACGTGTTGCGAAGACCAAAGTTGACATGTACACATGACGGGGACATAGATGATAAAGAGCAAGAGTTGGGGCCCACCACCTAGGTATGCGCATGACATGTGCCCATGAAACAAAAATATATCGACCATCTCCAAAAATGTGTATCCCTCACAAACAAGTTTGTTTTGTCCCATGAATATGTATCCCTCACAAACAATTTTGTTTTGTCCCATGAATCTATTGATAACTGACACTAATTTTTGTCATTTTACCAACGAATCTCGGTCATTTGCATGTGAATGATTTCAATTAGGGGTGAATGTAGGGTCGAGCGGGTTGGGTTTGGGTCGAACGCGACAACGACCCAACCATAGATTAGGTTGACATTTCTCAAACGGATACAACCCGGCTCGTTTCAATAACCCAAATCAAACCGACCCATAACAAGTCAGATCGGTTTGATATGGGTGGTCGGTTAGGGCCGGCCCCCCTCTTTTTTTTTTAAAGGTCTTGCCCGATTTCGCCTAAAAACAAAAATGTCTTTTAAAAAAAATTCAAACCTACAAAACCCTAGTAGCAAAAACCGCCCCCTCATCAACTCTCTCTCTCTTTCTGTTTCTCTCTCTCTAGCCCTTCGTCCTCTTCTTCCTCATATTATAATTTATACAAAAAATATAATGAATTCTTAAAACAAATAAAGCGTAATACAACTACGATCTAGAACTTATAGTCAATTGAATGTAGGACAATAAAGCAGATGACAGAAACCAAAGGCAACCGGCAAGGAAAGTGCGATGGTGAAAGTGAATTAAGAGGTAGTGTCTAACAGATCACAATTTGCGGCACTAGGGTTGGAAGTTTGGGAGAGGGTGCGACAACTTTTAATGATGAAGATTAGGGTTTTCATCTTTGTAAGTGTTTGAGATTAGAAATTTGAATTAAAAAAAAAAAAAAGAAATTTAGATCCCCCATTTTGACAAATTGTTATTTGGCAAAATTGGTACTTGGTAATGTCTATTGAGCGCGATTCATGAAACAAATTTTTTCCAAATTGAAAGGCTGAATTCTGAACACGTTTTTACTTTTTTTTTTTTAAAAAAAATCGGTTTTAACTAGTTTAACCAATCTAGGTCTTTCCGGTGCGGTGTTAAACGGGTTTGGTCAGTTTGGCCAGCCAAACTAGCTAACTGAACCTGGTTGAATTGGTTTGGCATTCCTCAAACCACCAATCGACCCGTCTACTCAAAAAATGGAACCAAACCGGCCTAAACAGGTCCGGTTCAGATCGGTTTTTAGGTCTTTTGGTTTCGATGTCCATCCCTAACTTCAATAAATTCAAAATGATAAGCACTTGCATTATTTTACTCAAATGTCTCTATATTTTTAATTTTAATGAATTCACACATCGAGATGAATTCACAAGTATTAAAAAAAATGAGGAGTTTCCAAGCCAGACTCTAGTAAGAGATCAAAATAAGGGTGGGGTACCTTTACAAAACCTAACTAATTCGTCCCTTACCTTTTTTCCAACACTTGGGGTCCCTACCGTTTTGAAAATTCACACAAATGGTATTATTGGATGGTTTCGGTCTATTTTACCATTGGGTCCTAATAAAATGTGAATTTTTCCTTTATGACATTAAATTAAACATAGAAATGAACCAAAATATAAACACAATGGTTTCCACGGTCAAAAGCACTTTCGGTTAAATATAAACATAATGGTTTTCCACCATATGGTACCATGCATATAGTTTTATATTATTTTTGCACATACGATGCTATATACTTTTCTTTTCTTTTTTCTTTTTTTTTTTGGGGGGGGATACAAAGGGGCTATAGGGGAGGGGAGGGAAATTAGGGATATATATAATATTCCGTTCACACGTCTATATTTATCAACAC
>CAVNYN010228600.1:0-22276 GCA_963692815.1 Nyctanthes arbor-tristis | reverse complement strand
AAATCAAGACTTGCATTACAAGTTTATCGTCAGATCTGTAATATATCGGGCAAGAATTCGAAGTCATTGCAGAAGGGAAAGTTGCTCAAAATGCCGAGGCGAGGCCAACCACACTAATCCGTGATCGAAATTAGCCGGCGTGTGGCCTACACGCATAGACGGCGGTGTTTCAACTGTCGAGAAAAAAATGTCACGTCCTTTCTCTTCATGGTTTATTTAAGTTTTTCTTATAAATTTAAGGCTTTTTTTTTAAACAACTTAAGTTTCAACCTCTAATCCGGCAGGGTCTCAAGACGTTAGAAGATTACTCTAAAATTTCTTGAAGTTATTAATCTTATTCCTTTATCTTTCTTAAGTGTTAATCATGGCTAAAAATTTCTAGTATTACAAAGCTTGATGACTTATTCAAATTCTGAATAAGAATTTAAATTGATGAGTAGGTCACAAGGATGTACTCATGCCATTCTTAATCGGGTCCTTCAATTTATTCAAATCTCTCGATCTTCATTGATCTGTCTCAACCTTCAATGTCACCGGTCATGAGAACGATTTTATTCATCCCCTTTTTCTGCCATTGGAGTTAGACTGTTTAAGATATGTATTAACACAAAATAAGATTAAGTCAAGAAGTGTCGGGATCCCATTAATTGAAGGGTCAAGACCAAGCTCATAGATATTACAATTTAGAATGTGATCTTGACACTTCAGTTTGCTGCCCTCAAGACTCCCATCTGAAAATAGAATACACAAGATGTAGCGTGTCAACCACCGAAACTTTCAGGTCTCAACCCTTCGTTCAGAATCAGAAAGGTAGATTGTTAGACATTTATTAAAGTCGGTTTTACTCTTGGTTCAAGTTCCTCTTTTTGATTATTTCATCCATTTGTCATCTCACAAAGTCATAAACATGATATAACTTCATATTAAATAGATAACCATCATACTTGTTACATGTAAGTACTACATAAGAGGGTTACAAAATACAATTGAAAGCACACTTCTTCCCATCATCATTTCGTACGGTAGTTCTTCATAATAATATAGTTCCATTCATAAGTCTACTGCCATCCATATTTATGTTACTACTACTTCTTATTTAGCATCTTAACTTACTTATATAACCATAACAAGTTTATTTAGAGGCTCCACTTATTAGTGGTATACTTTTTGGCGTACAAGAGGTCTAGGTTCTCATCAAAGTGTTCGATCTTGACAAAAGTAGTAATATAGCGATGGAAGCCCGGGTAGTCTTCATACATTCCCCACCAATTTGTCTCGTGAATGCACATAGTATGACCATCCTCCGGTGAGATGACCCAAGAGCTTTGCTTAATTTCGAAATATTTTCCTCCCTAACATCTATCATGAAGATAGGGAAAAGGGTGAATACACAAGTATTCAGTGAGTAGCAAATTTCTAAAACAAAACTTTGAATAAACATTTCAGAAACTTTTGGGTCCCGTTACATAGGATGAAAATTACCTCATGAGCTCATCATAAAACATATCATTCATAACATTATCATAGGGGATCATCCGATTGGAATAACTTACATCATAATTCATCATCATCATAGTACACCGTACATAATACTCTCCGGTGTCATAGAGTATATGTGAGTTGATCCCAAAACATAGAAAGCTTTCATCATAAACATAATGAGATAATTCCATATACGTAACAAAAAACTCTCTTTATTCAAGGAAAGCATATTCATAGAAAACATATATTTTTTGTGAAAAGTTCTTGAAAAAGTTAGGTACTACTCACTGTTATTGCAGTCACATGGTCAAGGATTCACCTACATTCACAAACATTCAAACTATAAATAACTTGTATTCTATCCATGCAGATGTTGAGACTAGAACTGCAGATGGTCTCAACACCTGATTCTGCAGTAGCTTATCCTAGCGGGTTTTAGTGATTTCTTTTGAATTTTTCAAGTATGATAAGTCATTTTCATCTCTGGTCCTACTCTTCTAAAGGAGAATATCATAAATAAGATGAGTCCAAGGCCTTACTTCCTTTAGATAGTATCTTCCAAGACTTTCCTTTTTGCTCTCTTTTCAATTGCCTTTTTCACTAACTACTTTGGTGGGGGGGTTTCACTATCTAATTGGTTCAGATATATAGCAGAGGAGAATGGTGGTTTTTGCCCACGGTCTTGGCTTATTCTTTCTGCTAGAATAGGGTCGTTTTAGGGTTTCTTGTCCACATATTTTCAAAACATGTGAAGTTGATGAAGTGGCAGGCTTGAATTGGGCAATAAGGGAGGCTAAACTTTTGGGCATATGATTACCTACAGTTAGGTAATCATTGATTTTACAGAATCTGGTCTCCACACAATTAATAGATTTGGAATCCATCTTGAAGTCCAGCAAACCCTAAACAAAACATATCTCATGTGGTCCGTTTTAAACAATGATTTGGAGGTAATAGAATAATTATTTTTACAAAGAATAAGGTTCTTTTTATAGTATCCATATAAAAGTCTAACTTTGGTATGATAATCATCTTCTGATTCTTGTCCAAGATATTTGGAAATTAGCCTCGAAAATAACTTCTCAAACTATATTGTTTTTTTCAAAATTAGACAGGTCTCAAGCACGAATTTCTTGAAGTATCGAGACCTAAGGCTTATCCCAAAATTTTCTTATATCCTTTCTTCATCTCTTATTTTGTTTTCATTTAGTTCTCATTAAAAATCATTTATATACCCATGCTACGTCATAAAATAAGGTCGGGTCGTTACAACGAAACTGCCTAGATTTACAGTATCTAACTGTCGAGATCTAATTGTCAAGATCTACAGTTTGACTATATAGATATGCAGATAATTGTCGAGAATTATCGCGATAAAATGTCAGGATATACAGATAAATTATATAGACATTTTTGTTACCAAACTGTATAGAATTCCAACGACTATCTGTAGAGAAACACAGATAAACTGTCAAGAACTGTCGGTTATTATCCATCGTGGATTGAAAATTTCTTTTGGCTAAATACATGCACTAATTTAGCCCAATTATTGCTGAAGGGCTTTCATGTAATTTTATGCAAAAAAATGACATTTTTGAACTAGTTTTCAAAAAGTGACATTTTTGAGTATTGGTTTTTATTTTTTACCATCTTAGAAATTATCCCTTATTATTATATCCACCCAAACCCAATTTAGAAAACTGCCGCGCATGGGGTCTTTTTTATTTTCCCCCCAAAACCCTGGGTAAAAAAAAGCCCCTGTTCCCTCTTTCACGGTTATCACGAATTGGCTGTGCGAACTACGAACATGGAGATGCCGGACAAGGAAATTGCCCAGATTTTCAGAGTCAGGAACACTTTAATGCAGATGTTGAGGGATAGCGATTACGTTGTAGATGATTCTGAGATAGATATCACGAAAGAGGAGTTCATAAGCAAGTACGGCGAGAACATTTAAAGAAAAGACCTCACAATTAGCAAAGGATTAGTCCCTGATCAGGTCTGATGATCAACATTTTGGGGGAAATTTTTTTTATAGACGTCATGATGGTTTATGCATCTTTATCAGTTGTTACCTATTCCTGCATAAACTGATAGTTAATTTTGTGTTTGCCTGCATGAATCATCATGGGTTAAGGAAAAAATAATTGATATAATGCTCCTTTTCTTGTTTCTTGGTATAATTAAAGAATGACATTATACACGATACCAGCTCTTCCGATCTTAATTTTTTAACATAATAACGTTCAAGAAGTTACATAAGTTGGCTTTTCAATGTTTATCATTATGTTGTGGTGGTGCTAATAGTGTTCTTAAATTTTTAATTTTTAATTTTTATGAGTAATTTATTTTATTGTGTTGATTAGTTATCATCAATTGCTCGTTTTCAATTTGTTATCTTGATAAAAAATACTCTTCCGATCTAAAAGAAATTATGTAAAATTCGATCATTATATATTAAAAGAACATCAAAAAGGGACATGGGGAACACTAAATTGTTGCACTGGACAAAGGAGGAAAATTTGGACATTGTGAAGAGCTTCACAATTTTGCAGTATAAACATTGTTACATGAGATCGGAAGAGTTGGTGCGAGATTATAGCCTTTGGTTTGAGGTCACTCAGAAGCCATTTAACGTGTTGGAGATGCTATAAGTTCCTTAAATATAATAGATTGTGGAAGCATGATTAGATCTGCTTTTCAGTTTTTTATTTCTCATCGATGATGAACATTATTATGTTCCCATCTTCCATCTGGTTATACTATCATTGTATGACAAGTTAAACTTGTCTTGCTTGTCCGCGTGGACCAGCGGAAAAGGTTGGCTTTAAGACACTGAAGACTTACCTTAATCTCATGATAGACGAAGGAGTTCATAGAGAAATCTTAGTAATCAAGCAGGCTTTAGCTGGTACTGCACGGGAGTCCATGAAACAAATATCTACCAAGTGTCACCTAGAGGTTTTCGAGGTTCTAATTTGATGCTTTCATCTCATTACCTGGTTCAGTTTTTCTATTACTATGGGAAGATTCATCTTTCTTTTTTGGTGATTGTATTAATTAGTACAGGAGTCAGAGTTGTTGGTCAACATAACAGATCACATTCTTGTTCCTGAGCACCAGTTGGTCACTCCTGAAGAGAAGAAGACTTTGCTCGAAACATACACTGTGAAAGAAACACATGTTTGTGAGAATCCTTATCACATCTTTATCCTCTAGGGTCAACTTCTTTGAGCTTTCATGATGAATTGAGGGCTGAACTCAGCATTATATATATGGATGCGGAGTGAATTTTTCAGTACCCCAGGCCGATGTGAATCTCTAGAGCCCAATTAATTGATTAATTGGAATCCCTATATCTAATTGTCTCATATCTCATAAGAGTACGGTAGACTTATGTACTCCTAGAGGATTTGAAATTTTTCCATGTAGATGTTATTTTGATCTTGAGCTTAACTGTCAGTTACCTTCTCACTTTAGATTGGGGGTGGTCGATTGGAACCTTGAATGCGAACTTTGGATCTTGATTCAGTGCTGTTTTAGAGTTTTTTCTTAACTACTAATTGAATCAGCCCGTTGGTTGCATATGGAGGTTCATAAATTAGTGATTTTGGGGATAGAAAACAAATGCGTTATATCTAAATTGCCATATGCTTGATCAATATTACTAGTGACTCTTGTATATCATGGTATTTTTTTAAACATGCATAATCTTGTTCCTGATGCTATTATCTTCTGAAGCTAACTATGAGTTTCTCTTTCAGCTACCCAGAATTCAGGTAAGCGACCAAATTGCAAGATATTACGGTATGAAGTGGGGACGAGTTGTAAAGATCACTTGACAAAGTGAAACTGCTGGAACTTATGTTACTGACAAATGCATAGTATAAAGATTTTTGCACTGTAAATAGTTCGTATATCTGCCACAGTGAACTTGATGGCATTGGAAAATGTTAATGTCTATTCGTCTGTAAATCCCTGAGATATGTCTACTTGGATTCCAACAAATTCTCTACTATACCATTGAACTTCTGGAACCTGACTGACCTTCTGGAATTCAACCTGTCCTATAACAATTTAAGTAGGTCTCCACTAGGCCTGAGCATCGGTTCGGTCAAGCCAGCTTGGGCCCGAACCTAAGACTGACCAGACATAAATCGGTTTCTGATTTTCCAAGCTGAAACACCTGACCCAACTCAGGTCGGGTTGAGTTGGGTTGGTTTTCAATTTGGGCTATATATATAATTTTTTGTTTTGTTTTAACTTTGGCCCAAATGGAAGGAAAGACTTGAAGGTCCAAATTGAAAGAACAAGAGGAAAGCCTAATGTCTCATGTCCCAAGTCAAAATATTCACTCCGTCACTCTCGGTCTCACTATCTCTCCTCTGCCACACTCTCTCTCTCTCTCTCTATCTCTCTCAAGTCTCAACATGGCGGTGGCTGTGGAGGCGATGGCGGTGGCCAAGGCAAACAAAGGCGAAGTAGCAACGGAGCAACGGCTGAAAGGAAAAGCAGCAGCGACGGGCCAGCCCTAGAAGGAAAGATTAGGGTTTCAATTTTCAATTTTGCCTTAGCCCTTGAGTTTGCCAAATGACTCTAAAATTCTGAATTTTTGAGAATTGAGATTTGTGGTTGTGGATGTTGAATAATATTAGCTTGCAGCAACAACAACAAAGGGAGCAAAATTAGGGTTTATACAAATTCTGAATTTTTATTCACTTATTTGTTAGGTTGAGACCTGAGAAAGTGGTATTTTTTTTGTATTGTGAAATATTGCTTGAAAAAACGGTTTCAAGAAAAAAAATAAATAAATAATTTCAGTTTTTTGGGTTTCAAACCGGTTTAAGTGAACCGGTTATGTCTGCTTCGGTTTAACATGGCCAGCCAAACCTGCGAACAGAACTGAACTGGATCGGTTTGGCCTCTTACAACCCATTACCTAGCATGTTCAGGCGAAAAATCAAATCCGACCGGTTCGGTTTAGTTCGGTTTACCAGTTTGTCCGTTTTCATGCCCACCCATACTCTCCACTCTCTGAGCTTGGAAACTTGAAGGTCATCAATTATGTAGACAGATCATGGAACCAATTCTCAGGTGATATCGCCAACTCTATTGAGATGATGCAATTGTTGTTTTTCTATCTTTTGCACACAATAAACATAATGGATGCATTCCTGAATCTCTGGGAAGTATAACTATGATGGGGTCCTTGGATTTGTCCTACAACAATTTTTTTGGGTCGACTCTGAAGTCTTTAGAGAAGCTCAACTTGCTACAACATTTTGAAGTGTCTCACCGCAGATCAGAGGGCTTATAGGACGGCTTACAAGACACCAATTGGTATATCCCCTTACCGTTTGGTGTTCAGTAAGCCATATCACCTCCCAGTTGAAATTGAGCACAAGGCTTATTGGGCAATAAAGCAATGCAATGTGGATTTTGAAGAAGCGGGAACTCATAGGAAGCTGCAATTGCAAGAGCTTGAAAAATTGAGGAACGAGGCATATAAGAATGTCATGATCTACAAAGAAAGAATGAAAGTGTTTCATGACCGAATGATCTCGAGAAAAAGCTTTGAAGTAGGACAAAAAGTCCTACGTTATCATTCTCGGCTCAAGCTCTTCCCAGGTAAGTTGTATTCTCATTGGGTTAGTCCATTTGCTGTAATTCTAGTCTTTTCCCATGGTATAGTGGAAATAAAAAGCTTGAGGACAGATAAGATATTCAAAGTCAAGAGCCATCGACTCAAGCCATATTATGATGGTTTTCAGGTCCGAAACATTGAGGAAATTATTTTGGATGATCAAAAACCCAAAACTTAACCACAGTGGTGACATCATCGAGCCAGCGATATTAAACAAAGGCGCTACTTGGGAGGTAACCCAAGAGGGAGTTTTCTTATCTTTTATTATTTTTCGTAGCTTGGTCATTTTCATTTTTATTTTTATTCTTTTTATCTAACCTTGGATGCTAAATTCTTTGGTTCTTGAGTGAGGGGGACGGGATTTCATGATTTGATCTAAAAAAAATTTGCGAACTGGGGCAGAACACCCAGGACTGGCACCCTGCTTGTGCAGGGCACCCACACCCCAGTTCCAGCAAAAAAAAATAGAGAAGCCAAGGCGGGCGCCATGCTTAAGCAAGCCATCTGCCTCTTTGTTAACCAAACCAGCAGAACGCCCGGTGTGGATGCCCTGCTAGCCTGGTACACCCGCACTGGGCGTGTTTAATTGATCGAGCTAACCCCACCCACTCATATTCTTTCTTTCATATTTTTTCTCTCTAGAACCCTAAACCCTCTTTTTTACACCCTCTACAATTGATCTCCTAAGTCAAGAATAATTCAATCTTCAACTCTTTGTGATCTTACATTGGGGATTAGGGCAAGCTTTTGGGGTTATTTTAGTTCATAGCAAGATAAGCCATTCAACATCATTCTCTTCACTTGGTGCAATTGTGAGGCGAATTTGTTATTGGGTTTTGTGTTTTTTTATGTATACATATGTTTTTTAAGCCTTGTTATGATCATTATGCTTATTTTCCTTGAAGAATGCTTGAGGATTTTGTACACTTTCCCCCTTACCCGAAAATTGCACACCAAATGTTTGATGGAATTCCCCAATGAACTTAGACATTGCCTTGATGTTTGAAACAATTAACATGGTTTGGTTTAGTATTGTGATTATTTTTGAAAGCATGGAACTCTTGTTTCATTCATCCCTACATAAGCTAATTGCATTATTCTTATTTGTAGATCTTTGAATTTGCTTGAAGTTTATAATCCAATGGCCTAATCTTCCTTATCAAGCAAAGGAAAGAAGGTTATCCAAGACAACGAGTGGGTGTCCATACAAGTGATTAAGGAAAGACATGTACTAATAAATGAATTCAAGGACCACTTCCTTCACGAAGTAATTGAACAAAAAAGATGGACCAATTATGTGACCGAGCTTCCATAGGGCAACGAAAAACTTGTTCAAGACTTTTATAAGAATTTCAACACTGGCATTGACAATGAGAACTCTTGAAATACCCATCAAACCAGAGTTTATAATCGATGGGTCCCGTTTAGCAAGAAAGTCATTGATTCCTACCTAGGCTTAATCCCACCAATGCAGTGTACTATAAAGAGTATGAACCGGAAGAGAACGCAGATGATGATGTAATTCATTTCATTCTCAGTTTAGATGATCAGACATCGGTGGTGAAAAAGAACTATTATAGCAATGGGGACCTACGTGAAGTGGCTTGATACCTACACGATTTGGGGGCAGCCAATATTGAACCCACCTCTAATACCACCAAGATTTACCCTAGCTGGGCTCATTTGCTATATCACTTATTGCTCGGGTTGAAAATTGATTTGGGTCACCATATTTATGAGCATATTAAGGAGTGTGTGATACAAAAACATACAAGCAAAAAACTTCTCTTCCTGTGTTTGATTACAGGCATTTGTGCACAAGCCAGAGTGCGTCAGGTAAATGAGGAAAATCTTAAACGTGATGACCCAATTTGTAAGGCTTCTACATTAAATGCAATGGAGCACATTTTGAACAAGAAGCGTAAAGCCGGTCAGACTGCTCGGGCAGCTCCAGAACTACCATCGGGACTTTGCGAATATAGTGGAGACGCCCCCTTCTAGCAGCAAATGCTCACTCGGCCTATTGCAAAATATGAGCACTCAGATTTCTACCATTCGTGAGGATAATCAGAGACTATGGGCTACTGTCCACCAAATTTAGGAAGAACGTAGTAGCTCCACTTCGGCTTAGTTTGGCAGGCAAAAGAAGGGTACTGACTCGCCTTCTAACGTACTACCAGGAAGTTCCTGATTCCTCTCCTCTGTTTTATTTTGTCTTATTCTACATTGGGGACAATGTAGAATTTAAGTATAGGGGGAATTTTAGCCCTTTATTGAATTTTATGTGTTCCATGGTTCAGTTTGTTTTTTTGTGTTTTCGTTACAATTTTTTATGTTATAGGATTTTTGTTTCAATTTAAAAATTGTTCTAATTTAACCAATTATGTTAGTGCATTGTGTTTAAGTGTGAAGTAATTGTGTTCATTCAAGTGTTATTGTGGATTTTTGGTGAATCTTGGTTGGACATGAGGCGACAGCTTGTTAATTTTTTTTTTAAAAAAAAAGAAAAAAATGGTAGCTTAGCTGGAATTAAGATCTTAAGCAATGTTGCAATAAGAGGAAAAAATGAAAAAAAAAAAAGAATATAAAAATAGTTTGCTTTTGACCTAGAGAGATTCACAACACGAGTGAATGGGTGATCTCGCACCTTATATCTATTTACTTTGCCTGGAATTGGTTGAGATTGGATTAGGTTGACAAATTGAACCCAGTGAGACTCTTGAGCCATAGACTGACACATTTTTATCAGTCTTATTATCTTTGTTCTTGTGTAATATTCTTCCATGTGTTGATTTTTCTAGAACTTGCTTTATTTCTCTTTGAAATTGTACTGTGTGTGCCTTACATGAATATGATAAAGGCATTCTTTCTTGATTAACTTACTTCGGCCAAAAACCTACCTTATCAATGAATTTCCTTTTGCATAACCCCATTGAGCCTTATTGCCTATTTTTATTTCTCTAAATCCGTTAATACTAGTCTTAAGCCAAAAAAGATACGTCATTGCCTTGCCAATAGACTAGTAGAGTTTTAAATGTTTTGTAGCTGAGGGTGGACAAGAAATAAGTGTGGAGGAGTTGTGAGTATTGATAAGGTTATGAGATGAGATATCAATTTGGTGATGTGCAGACTAGTCTGGTTGATCTTGTGACATGATGAAAGAGTTAAAAAAATTAAATAAAAAAAAGAATTATGTGTGCAAAAAGAGTTTGAAAAAAAAAGAGAAAGAAAGTCGATGACTTGAGAAGGAAAAGAGAGAAAATAAACCGTAGGGATGTTCTCTCTCGTGGGAGAAGTAAAAGAAGAAAAATTGAAAGAAGAAGGAAAAAAAAACCAAAAAAGAAGAAGGGAAAAAAAGGAGGTTAAGATGAATGGATTGTTCCTTGTTGAGAAAAATGAGAGCCTGTGCTACTTTTGAAGGTTGGAATGTGTTGTAATTGCATAGGTGATGTTAGTGTTTTGAAAGAATAATGGAGCAGTGGTTTTACTTGAGATATAAGCTTGAAGATTATAAAGAGGTGATCTACTAGTTCCAACTGTCTATTAACCTCACTTCTTATATTTTTTTCCGCCTTAACACTTAACCTCATTACAACCCTTAAAAGTCCTTCTAATTGGTGTTTTGCATGTGCATTTAAGTGGTGAAGAATGAGAAATCTTGTAAGCCTATGGTAGAACTCTCCTTTTGGATAGAATCTCGAGTATAAACACGTAACCTTTAAACACTTGAACGAAGAGTGAATTTATCCGTAAAGGTCATCATGTTCGGTCTATGCTATTCCAAGTAAAAGTGGTGTTTCATATCTCTAAAGGTTGCTTGAGTACCCTTGAGTACCCTTATTCATGACATTTTATGAGTTTTGAAGAAAACAAAAGGAGAATAAAATTTTCTTGAACTCTTGCATGGCTTAAGATCCTTTTTATTAGGCGAGCTACCTTGATTTTCTATAAACTAAATGATAAGTTGGTTTCCTTGTGTGTGACTGGGAGGATCAAATGTTCATATTTTTTTGTGTTTTATTTTTGTGTTGTTCGAGAACGAACAACGATTTAAATGTAGGAGAATTTGATAGATGTGTAATCAGCTTCTTTAATTTCTCCATATTGGTGTTTTATAGTGTGTTTTATCACCTTAAGTTAGTTGTTTGTGGTTAGTTTGTTTATTTGGACCAGGGCTAAGGAGAAAGTAGAAAAAACCGAGTTTGGACGTACTTTGCCAAGATTTTAGAACTCGGGGACCAAAGTGTTAGACAACGAAACTTGAAGAACAAAGAAAGAAAATAAAAAGATGGAATTGTTGGAAAGGCTCCTCGGTGGCAAAGAAGGCAGGGCGGGCGCCATACTTGACAGTGCACCCCTCTTGTGTGTGCAGAAAGCCAGAAAGTTAAGATAGAAGCAGGAGGATGGCCGCCCTGTTGGCTTTTGGACTCTGTTTTCAGCCCAGATTTATGCACGATTTTTGATGTATTTCTGGGAGTTTCTCAAGAACTATAAAAGAGGAAGAGATGGGAAAAAAAGGGAAAAAAACCCTAGACAAGAATAATTGGAGAACACACGGAGATTGAAGATCAAAGATACCAACTTTGAGATGGACGTGAGCATGCAAGGCTAAGGCCTCTTCTACCTAGTTCGACGGGACGTTGATGTCTAAAGATTTGTTTTTCTTTTAGCTCTTTCCTTAAAATTATTTCTAGTATTATAAATTGGGATTGTTGTGATATTCTATAATTCAAGGTTATGATATTTTCGTGATTTTCTCTCGAAAGGGCCCTTTGATTGATGCATCTATATATGTCAATTGCTAACGTGTGCTCTTCCGATCTTTATTGTTGTTTTTCCTGATTCATTCGTAGTATCTAGTGATTTTAATTGCTAGAGATATCACAATCTAAGATTACAAAGTAAGCTTGCAATTTTTGTGTGTTAGTCTAACTTATTTTTCTTGTGCTACGCATTGGCTTTGCATTAAAGTTGGTGAACTCACTCCAAGTTGTCCAAGGCTAATAATCTAATTCAAAAACTTGTTCGGATTAGTGACAACTTAAGGGAAAATTTAGGTAATTGATGCTTAACAATATCTATGGTTAGAAGTCCCAATTGCATGCTAGAAACACGTTTCAAGAGTTTAAGAATTATTAATCTAGACTCAACTGAGCTGAGAATTAGGTGTGTCTTCTCATTAATCTTCTCTACTCAATTTATCAGTTGCATTCTTACTTGTCTTTTGATTTAGTTTTTATACACAATTCAACTCAAACCCCCCTTCTCAAATCTCTAGTTAACATTTAATTGCTTGAGTTGTTTACTGTTCCATGTGAGTTCGACCCTTACTCTGCTACTATAATTTTACTTAAACACAAGTAAGGAAATTAGTTATTTTTAAGCGCGTGCGACAAGTGACCAAGCTTTGTTTCAGAAGCAAAGTTCTCAACACCATTCATCACAGGAATTTAATCAAAATCATCGGATGTTTTAGTAACACAGATTTCAAAACCCTTGAACTTCAGTACATGTCTAACGGAAGTTTAGCGAAAGGTTATATTGCCCTTGCCGCTTCTTGGACATGCTACAACGATTAAATATAGCAGTCGATGTTGCGGTAGCTCTGGAGTGTCTGCACCATGGTGATATATTGACCCTTATTCATCGTGATTTAAATCCAAGCAATGTCCTACTCGACCAAGATATGGTTGCCCAAGTTGGCAGATTTGGTATTGCCAAACTCTTTGGTGGAAAATTTCTAAGGAGAGCTAACTTCTCTCTTATGGAGTGGAAAAGTGTCACATAGTCCCTTGTTATTGGAGGATCGGGTGACCCACCTCCTAATCCCCCAATAACAAGGGATCATGTGGCACTTTTCCACTCTATAAGAGAGAGGTTAGCTCTCCTTAGACGGACCGCTCTTTGGTGAAGCTGAATCATTGGCTCAAACAAAAAATTAGCAACAATTGGATATATGGCACCAGTGGTGATCCCCATTTTAAATATCATGGAATTATTTTTCTGTATATAGATTTGGAAAATTTCCTATTTTTAAATACTGACCATGTTCATTTATATTGATCTCATAATCTTTTTTTCTTTTTTAACGTAGAATATGGAATTGAAGGAATAGTATCCACTAGTGGTGATGTCTACATTTATGGTGTAATGTTATTAGAGATGTATACAAGGAAGAAGCCTACAAATGATATATCTGATGAAGAAATGAGCTTGAAAACTTGGGTTAGTCATTCGCTTCACAACAATGCTATATGTGGAGTTATGGACTCTAATTTATACCCAAGAGAAGACCTGAATCTCCCTAAAGTGGAGCAATGTGTCTTTTCCATCTATACTATGGCGATGGACTATTTAATTGATTCTCCAACGAAAGAATCGGGATGACGAAAGTTGTGGCTGAACTTCAAAAGATCAAATCTACATTTCTTGTAAGAGAGAATAGTTTAGTACCAGCCCGTACGGGCAGCTCAGTTGGTAACCCGGGTGACAGATTGCTACAGGGACACAAGATCGAGCCCTAGCAGTAGCAGTGTGAGAGTTTCACCCGAAGGGCGGCTCCTTGTGGGCACCGGGCACTGATCCTCCCATTTAAGGGGCCGTTGAGTCACCGTGATTTACCGCCTTCCCCAAACCTTTCAGGCTGGGGTGGGGGCCCCGGGGGTGAGGGATTTCGCCTTTTGCTACGAGAATAGTTTAGTCCCTTTAACATATATGCGCAATTCACTATAGGGAATGAATCAAGCTCTTTTTGCTTTGCAAATTTGATATTTTGGGAATGTAGTATAAATTTAAATTGCTAAAATCCTTTCATCTGTGCTAACTTTTTGTATAAATAAATGGATTCCTTCCTATGTAAAATCAAGATTTGGAAGTCAATGTAGCCTGTCTTGGAATTATCAGTTATAAATTTAATGTTCAGAAAAAGTTAACGGTGACAAATACTCTTTGAAGGAGTTTCTTTTACCTTCCAATGAGAAGAAATTTTGATGAAATTCCCCTTCATTTGTCTCCCTCCCAGGGCCTTGGGGGCACAGTTTTTCAATTTGAGCACTTCAAGATTGAGAAGGAGATCAACAATCATCGTAATTTGTTGAGAAATTCCACAACCACCCAATGTTAAGTACTCGAGCTTTTCAATGCCAAAGGAATCACGAGGTTCGCTAGCACTTTCAAGATTGAAAAGAAGATGAACAATCATCGTAATTTTTTGAGAAATTCTGCAACCACCCAATGTTAAGTACTTGAGCGTTTCAGTGTCAGTGGATCTCACGACGTTCGTTGGCAGAGGATACAAAAATGTCAAATTAGGAAGACTTGACAAGAAATTAGAGGCATTTCAAATCTTCAAGTTGAAGCAGGTATTGGACTAAATTCTTGAAACCATATGGCCACTTCGTTTGTGAGTCGTGACGGTATGAAATGAACAATATGTTCATGTTTGATGTCCCATACATCATCCACCAGGTATCCCCAAAATGCACATATAGAGAGAAATATACAAGTATACTTATATATGTTAAGACTCATTTGGTCTACTAGCATGTAAATGGGTCTCAAGCACCTAAGTCTAGAGCTGAATTCCCTTCCTGTACACTCACCTTGTAATAATGTTAAAAAAATATTTAAAAAAGAAAGTTATACCATGAAGAGATTCCTTAAATTGGTTGTAGAAATCTCTCTTTTTTTTTTATATAATGAGAATGATGTAAATAACGGGATTTTAGTTGATTAAATTTGCATATTTGAGATTGTTTTCCCTTGCAAAATAACCTATTTGGTTGTGAAAATGAAAAGGCCAATTATATTCACACTGTATTTTTTTATATTTACACCACATTTTAATTGAAATGGTGATCCTTAATATAAAGTCATTGTTATAATTACATTCCAAATATTTTTGCATCATATTTTTATCATCAAATTTTCGTCTATGTCGGAATTGATGATTACTTTTCAAAAATTATATTAGACTACTTTTAAATAAAGCAATAATTTGTCACATTTTTGTTTTAGTTATTATTTTTATTTTTTTCTTATATAAAATACGATGAGCAAATAAATTTCTTACACCATCTTAGCATATATTTTGAAAGGAAATTATTGTCAAAGATAAAACATGTGCTAACTGGTTAACAATTAAAGATGAAAAATGCAATCAAAAGATTATAAACTTATAGACAAAAATATTATAAATTTAAAGCACTACGGATTTTCAATGCAATTAATTTGTGGTGTACTTAGTAAAAGTTGTAGTGCTTATATAATTACCCAAATGAAAATGATTACTACAAGAAAGTAAATGAGCCAATTCGAGTTAGCTATTAAGTCAAAAATTTTGACTCGAATAGGGCTCAAGCTTTTTAGGCCGAGCAAAAAAAGCAGCCCATCCCACAAGATTAGGGCTAGATCCAAACTTTGGCTCAAGTTTTTTCCGAGCTGGTCTAGGCTGGTTAGCCATGCTTTCTTTTTTATTGTTATTTTTTCTTCTTTCTTTATTTTTTTATTATATATATTTATTTTTTTATTGATTGAGTTTTTTTTTGGCAACCTTTTATTTATTGAGTTTCAAACCTTAAAAATTATTTTAAAAAACAATTAAAAATATTTATATGTCAAAGTTGTGGGCTGCAACGCTGAACCCACCTAAGTCGCAGCAGCAGCCTGCCGCTACATTTCATTTGTCTGAAGGGCCCAACTCGGGCTTGTTGCGGGTCAGCCGAGTCGGATGGGTGGTTCGTCGTTTTCCACGCTACAAGAAGTTCTAACACGTAAGCCTATGTACGTGCTGAAACTGAAATATATTGAATTGAAAAAAGTTAGGTTTGTTTGGACAGATCTTAGTTTTCTCTTATTTTCAGTTTGGTTTATTTATCATCATTCATATCACTTTTTAAGAATTCTAACGTGTCAAGCTTTAAGGTCCATTTGATATCGTTTATAATTAAATGGATTTATAATATATTTTAAAATTTAAATTTTTGAAACACTTGTCTTAATTTAATTGGTTAAGTTTTATTGAAAAGTGAAAAAGTGTTATTTAAAATGTGATGAATGTATGAGTTATCAATACGACAAAATGACAAGTGTCGCAAAAATTTTAAATTCAAAATTTATTACAAACGAATTGATTATAATAGATGTCAAACGGACCCTTAATTATACCACATTAAACAGGTGATGGGCCCCGACATCAGTGTTCATCAATGGTTGAATTTGAGTTCATTGGGATTTGAGTCCAAGCAATATCGACCAAGATATGGTAGTCCTTGCTGAAGTCCTGGAGATTTGGCATTGTCAAACAAGGGCAACTAAAGATCCCATCTTAATCTTATCAACACCGCAATGTCCTTCCGTCTTAGTTGTTTCATCTGCTGTGAAAAGTTATACCAAGTATGTCTTATCATCGGTCCAGATCTGCTGTCCCCAAACTCCGTCTCGCTTACTATCCATCTAATAAAATCATTACACGTGTTTAATTAATTAATATACCATTACAACACTCGATTCTGTAATAATAGTTCCTCATTAGATGGGATGGGAAGACATCAATAATTTTTTCCCCTTTTTCTAGCACAGTATGATCAGCTTTTATCCTGTGGGGAAACAATCCTCATATCTCCTCGGAAGAAGTCAATATATTGTCCAAGTACTCAATATGCCTGCTAGAGTTTTCAGCATTCTCCTCCTTCCATGATTATGTACTATCACAAATTCACATATTTCGGACTGACGACCAGGAAATAATCGACGTCCTGATCTCCTTTTAGAAGCCAATCAGCTCTTGGTTGTTCCTTCCAAAAGCTTTCCTCCCTGTTAAAGAGCAGCAATGTCCCAGGCTTGTGTAGAAAAATGCTAGCTCATCCTTGGACTTCAGGCATTTTCTCCATTGGCAAAATATAGTCTCATCATTCAAGCAATTAAAAGTAATTAAAACCAGGACCCTGATTTAATTTCAAGAATGAAATAACTCCATTGTTTCCATACATATCATGCAGCTATATCACACCAACATCAGGAAGCCGAACAGCACACTTTAATGCGAATTTAAATCCAAACAGAATAAGAGAACGGAAAAGGCCATCACCAAATTAAGGTCTTATCAAGACGCCTGTCTTGGTTCAAAGAAACAGCAAATCTGAGCCTTTACAATATCCCAAATACAACAGAATATGATAATAAATGTCATGAAGTAACTTCCGAAGAGCGCAAGTGTCTGTATTACTTCGTCAAATTCCATATGAGAAGTCAAGGAAAACTTATATAATCCACTTATGGATTCACCATTGAATATCTAATCATAGGGGTTAGAAACAGCCTCAAATTTCCCATGAATCATGTTTTGCAAATACAGCAGGCGGGTTGTTCTCAAAGGGGAAGAGGAACAGTATTAATATTCTGATAAGATGTAACAAATGCAACCCAACATGCAGCAGCTATATCACAACATTAGGACTCCTTTTAGTCCAGACTGTCCAGTATCATCAACTAACTACTACGAAGTGTGAAGGACAAAATTGTGCATGCCGTGCTGTCTCTGTTGCACAATCTAATATTACGTCCATCTCCTATACTAAGTGACAACCTATAATACCTTTTAAAATGACAATTAATCAACTGAAAAGAACTTAATTGCAACATACACTATAGTTTGAAGAAACTTAATCTAAGTAATAGAGCTAACTCAATGACAGTAAAGCAAACAAATGGTTTCCACTAAGGAGAAAAATAATAACACAGAGAAGGATGGACACTGGATGCGCTCAACCAACAACCAATCAATTACCACAACTATATAAGGAACCTTGAGAAACTTCTATTTAATAAAAATAATCAGCAGTATTGATACAGCGCAGCATGCAATCAACAAACAAACAAGAAGATGAAACTAACGTACATATGAAACCAGCAAAATCCATTGCAAATGAGGAAAGCTATGAGACTAACAAAAAAGGATAAATAACTCAGTAATCAATACATGAAAAACTTTTTAAGTAAGGCCTAAAACCAAATCTCGGCAAGTCTTCAACAACACCTTGAGGGATCTCCATTATCCTAAACCATTCTTTTGGCAATTTTAATTAATTAAAATAAAGGGCATATTAACTAACATTGTTGGAAGACATGGAGGTCCATTTCCAGGTGAAGGAAGAAATGGACAAACAATTAAATTATTTAAGAGGGATAAAAGCCAGCTTAGCCAGAGACTACCTGTTCAACTGATAATGCTCAAGACAATTCCATTAGTACAATAAGAATGTGCAAATGCAATGAGGATTCATTCATTTCTAAATAGGTTAAAACCAGGTAATCAGACTTTGGGTCCAGTTTCAGTATGGTTAGTTCTTTTTTATTTTACCAAATTGCTCAACAGACAATATATGTTTGAGAGACTACACTCCCTTACATCAATTTATAGGCATGTTTGCCCAACTTAGAATTTAAATTGTTCCCCTCCCCTCCCCTCCCCACTTCTCTTTTTCTTTTTCCGCCTTTTCCCTTTTTTTTTGTGTGGATTGGGGTGTGTTGAAAGGGGGGAGAGATAACTGAAAACTCCAGTAAACTTACCGACTGAGATCACTGCTTGCAGTTATTGACACCACCATGTGCTCTGCAAAAGTATAGCAAAGAAAAAAAGACCTTAGTACAGTTGATGCATTATAAATCTGCTTAATCTGTCTGGCATGTTCAGGGGTATAAAGTGACAATCCATACACTTCCCATCAGAATAGGAGATCTGAGTGAGTGCCCAACCCAACATGTATTATAATCATACCATGTGGCTTGTTTGAAGAACACAAAAGAGCAATGATGTAATTTTTGTTTATTATCTGTTTTAGTGATAGATACTAGGTTAAAAAGGGAAAGAAGAACTTCAATGTAGTTGAATCCCAAAACTCTAGCACTACGAACGATGGCAATGGTTATTTCTTCTGTAATAATAAAGGCGACAGATAATCACTGGGAAGCATTTACCTTATGATGGGTGGAGCCTTGACCGGGTTGATAATCCTCTTTTGAGGAATAGATACGAATTTGAAGGCTATCGTTTCCCCAGGTCTGTTGTTCCTCTTGTATTATCTCTGCCGAAGTCACAGCAGACGCGCAACACTCATACAGTCCAATTACTTGAAGAGTTGGAATCTCTCCAATTTCAGAAGGAATCTCCACCAGTTTGCAGCATTGCCTAAGATCTATACATTGAAGTATTGGGAAATGTGTTTTGTTGGCTTTCCAAATTTCCAAATCTGTCCTCTCGATAAGCAGAAATTTTAATTGACGAAACTCCCCTTCATTTGTTTCCCACAAAGGACCTTCGAAGGCATGATCTTTCAATTTGAGCACCTCAAGATTGGGAAGAGAACCAACAATTGCCATATTTTTCCAAGAAATTCCGCAACCACTCAAAGTTAATTTTTTCAGCTTTGGTGGGAATGCAAGGTTCACCAGCAGAGGACACAAAAATGTCATATAATAATGCTTGGCAATAAAGAGGCATTTCAAATCTTCAAGATGATGCAGATGGACTAGATTCTCAAGACAATACGTTGACCAATTCGTTTTTGAGTCATGATAGTATGAAATTACCAATTTCTTCAGGTTCGGAATCATTTGAAGGACCTCCTTAGTACATCTAAAATCTGTTACTTGAGAAAGGGTTTGCAGGCTTTCCAGATGAATAATTTTGGTCCCATTTCGTACACGAGAAGGGCAAGGCAAGATAATTCTGTCTAACAGGAGATGTCTTAACCATGGCATTTTCCATATTTCTGATGGTATAGTACCTATTCTCGGTTTGATATACCCCCGATAAACAATCAAGGTTTGAAGATTGCGAAGTTTGGATATTGAAGCAGGAAGGTTTTCTTCTCCAACGTAGATCAAAGCAATAAATCTCAATTGGACTAGTTCTAATATTTGCATTGGAAAATCATGGAACCTTATTGAGAGTGCAGCAAAAACCCTGAGAAGTTGAAAATCTCCGGTATCAGATGGTAATAAAGCATTCACACCTCTGCGACAAAAGTATAGCAAAGAATGGGCAATGAGCTCATTTTCTAGGAGGTGACTAGTATCTGAATGAACACTTAGGTGCCGCATTTTGTCTATGGACGTTGGATATGATTCAAAACGACTACAATTCACAACTTGAAGAAAGTTTTCCTCGTGAGCTTTTTTCACACAGACATCTCTCATGAGGTCATGGATACTGCAGGTTTTCAGTTCACCATTGTAGCTCCGTTTACGAACCAGAATCAGATTTCTGTCAACAAGATTTTCCAGGCATTGCTCCGCCACTTCCTCCAAGCTTTTAGATGTGCATGGCTTTATAAACCCTGCAGCAACCCATAACTTGATCAGATGTGAGACAAGAATTTCTTGATCTTCAGGGAACACTCCCAAATAGAGGAAGCATGCTCGCAAATGGTGAGGCAAATGGTTATAACTCAAAGATAGTATCTGCATAAAGTCATCGTCGTTTCTACTTATCGCAGAGCTAACATTTTTTGCTATCTCGCTCCAGTACGATAGTGTCCTCTTGGCTTTGGAAAGGAGGCCACCAATCACTACAAGTGCAAGAGGAAGTCCTTTACAATTTATAGCAATCATTCTTCCAGTTGCCTCAAATTCATAAGGACAATTTTCTGCCCCAAACACCTTCTCACGCAGCAAATTCCAACTTTGTTCAGAATTTAGAAAATCTATTATGTGAACATGGCTAAAAGATTTAGCATAAATAGCCACATCAGTTTGTCGAGTAGTCAAAATTATTCGACTTCCATTATTGTCATCAGGAAAAATCCTTTTGACTTGCTCCCAGGCATTTTCATCCCAGACATCGTCCATTACAATAAGATATCTTCTGCCTTTCAAACTCTTGTATAGACTATCCATTAATTCATCAAAGCTCTTGCGATCTGATTCAAGGCTACCATGTCTTGTCAAATTTAGAAGATCTGTAAGCATGCCTCGCACAGTATAACATTGAGATACAGTCGTCCAGGCACGAAGGTCAAAATGATACACAATAAGTGAATCTTCATAAACATTTCTGGCAAGTGTAGTCTTACCAATGCCTCCCATCCCAACAAATGAAATGATTTTAAGTTTAGAAGGCGGTCCAGTCAACTGATCCTTAACACTGATCAAGTATTCATCAAAACCCACCGTAGATGTCTTATTATACAAACCAGATTCGGAAGAACCAGCATTAGCGGGCGGAGAGATCTTTGGTGGCAGATCTTCAATATAGTCCTTCTCGCTACTCATTACCTCTTGAAAAATGCAATCAAGTTCTCCTATTACGTTCTCTAATTCTTCATATTTCCGCTTCAATTCGTTATCTAACATTTGTAATTCTTCATATTTCTGTCTCGACCTCTTAAGGAATGGAGATGTAGTCTTCCACAAAAAACTTGAAACTCCAAACATGGGTCGTATTCTTGCCTCAATGTATATAAATGAGTCAATTATATTATGTGCTTTATAAGTTGCATCACGTAGTCTTGCTTCCAAACATCTAAATGTTTTAGTACTATTTAGTGAAGAATTTTCCAGATATTGAAGGAAAAAACTGACCTTTTCGTCAAGAGATCTGATTCCCTTAACGTCATGAAGGCATTGAGACCGGTCAGGATCTAGAATCTGGTCTACAGTTTGAGCAAGTGAAACAAGAGCACCATGAGCCATCTCTCCCAATCTCTCCGGCGGTACGGCCAGCCTTTACAGTAAAGAATAAGACTTCAGCGGAAAAGACATCTATTCCCAGAAGATCCGTTCATAACTTGGCATTTTTCTAAATGTAGATAATGGTATGAGTAGGACAGGACTTAGTGGGGTGGTAATGAGTAATGACACTTCATTTTCCACAATTTCCATGTCCAAAAGCCGGGTTGGCAAGGTTAAAAGGAATCCGACATTTACACTTGTAAATTCACAATATCAGGTGTTAATTTCTAATCATAAAAAATCAGGTTGTTAATTTTTATGTTTTTTTCATTAATCTGGTATCTTTGGCGCCTCTAATCATAAAAAATCAGGTTGTTAATTTTTATGTTTTTTCATTAATCTGGTATCTTTGGCGCCTCTCTCTCTCTCTCTCTCTCTCTCTCTCTAATTAATTGAATCTCTTTACCACTATCATTCAAT
>CAVNYN010228599.1:0-22813 GCA_963692815.1 Nyctanthes arbor-tristis | reverse complement strand
GTTAATCTACTTGCCTGCTCTAAAATAAAGAAAACCAAAAGATATTGGACATAAAACCCAGTGGATACTTAAATGATCATAACTCGTAACAAATATAGGGTCAGCAAATCACCTTCATCAATAAGTTGTATGTTAAGATCGATGGACTTCCGCCTTCATGAAACACGTAACTGTATCTTGCTAGAAGGCCATTAGCACGGCGCAGATCCCCTGCACTAGATCATTCCTCACAAAGGGATTTTATCTAGTAAGCAAGTGCATGACTAGATTTACCACTTTGTGTATGTATGTATTTATACATGCATGCATTGTGTGTGTGTGTGTGTGTTTGTGGGGGAGAACATACATACATGTGGACTAGCAAAAGAACTATAACCTAGCCACAATCAACATAATCAAACAATCTCTCAAAACACGAAGGTAAAAATATGAAAGAAGAAATAACTGATTAACATAAATGGAGCAAAAAAATCTTTCAATGGGAAATCTCACCGGCTTCAATTAGAGCGTTTAACAGGCCACAAATCAGTGGCAAAGATAGCTGTGGACTTCCAATAGCAGTTCCGTTCTCCAAAGACTCAAGAAATTCGAACGCTTCATCAATTCTCCGAGAATTACCTAAACCCTTGATTTAAAAAAAAAAAAAAAAAAAACCAAGAAAATAGAGGGGAAAAAAAGAGGGAAGGGCTGCAGTTATGCTTGAACATGTTCACTCAATATCTTGCCAACATTACACTATTACATGAAAAAGGAAAGAAAGTAATTCAGAGAGTTTTGGTGGAAAATTTTCAGTGATCTGATGGTCATTGACCAATTGAATGGAGAAGAAAATTTTATGCCAGAGAATGATCAATGAATCATGAGTTGGGTGGAAATATCTCTGCACAATGTTTATCTGATACATTTTTCCTTCTAGAATAAAAGAAAAAGTAACTTTTTAGGTGGTATTGATGCTGCTTTTGCTGAGCTAGCTTTATACCAGAAATTCAGAATCCAAACAAACAGGATCAGATAACTTGCTCGATGAACATACTAAAAGAAGATGAACCCTCCCTCTACAAAACCTTTAAAAAGGTCCATGTCTCACGTTCACGTTATATCTTGAACTTATGCATCTTATTAGTTATCTGCATCCTGCTAAAGATCAAAATGTATTGAAGCAGCCAAATCACTCACGTCCTTTTAGCTACATCCACTTAAAAGAGCTTCCACCAATTTGGGCTTTACCCACAGCACCCCAAGAAGAATCACAAAGTGGTCACATTATCTAGGATAACGCATTGCAGCAAAACAAATATCTATCCTTTGACAAGAAGTCATAGCAAAAGATTTCCAATTTCATCATTATCTTCAGTTAGAACTCCCATCTGCTGGAATGGATATTTCAGACTTTTGTTTCATTAGTTGTCCAAGGAAACATATTTATGGTAAGATCACATTCTTCTATCAGATAATTTCTTTATCATTACTTAGCATGTAGTGTATTATCTAAAATTGTGATGAAAATAGCTTAGAACTTGAACCAAAGGCTTATTCAGACTCTGCTAATCAAAGAAACAAATTTAAGCCACCATAAAAATCCAGCTCCAAGAAGTATATCTTCAGATGTTTCAAACATTCGGATGTTTATACATAGCTTTCATTTGCAATTAAAACATGCTTACTGGACTTTGGTTGATAGAATTATTGCGTTCTTCCAAAAGAATCCTCTTGTATTTTTTTTTGGGCTCTTCACTCCAAGTTCATCTTCATCTAGAGAGAATAGGATGCTGTCCAGCCCTGCCCATCAGACTGATAGTTGAAGGCTTGAAGCCTATCCTACAAGACACCATATGATCTTTTCTCAGCCACAGCTAGGACTTAAGTTATGGAATAGATAAGGACATGGACCTATCTGATCCTTTTTTCAGCCATAGTTAGAGCGAATTATTGAATAGGTAATAATCCTTAATAGGCCATCCCACTAGCTTCATCCCCATAAATATTAATTTTTGTCTTCACTAATTTTATTTCACAGGTCCTGATGTCTTATCTATTGTCAAGGACGAGGCACATTCCCCAAAATTATGGATATCCTTGGCCTCTAACAATCTGGCGAATAAGCTGAAACTTTCATATGATTGTGTTTAACTAAGTGTGCTGCTTATGGCATTTCAACCCTGAAGTAAGGAATAACTTCCCCACATTTTTTATCTCTAAAAAGAAACAGTTCCTAACTTGCACTGATGAAAGTATTCTTGATCAACTACATTTTCTCTTAAAGCAAAATGACATTGTAAATAATGAGGAAACGAGTTTGTGACCTTATAATTGAAGGTCGACTTCATTGCTAAGGTTGATAATCGTAATCTATAGTTTGCCTGTTTCTAAGATGATAAAATTTTATTTTTAACACATTCGATCACTAAACATGTAAGAAAAATAGGGAGCTTTACCTTTAGAAGTGTACCGTAGGTAATATTGTCAACCCCAGAGCCCTCTGGCTTTTTCATTTCACCAAACACTTGTAAAGCTGAATCTATATCACCACAATGAACGCAAGCCTCCATCACTGCATTCATCACGGTCATGCCCAGATTTCCTTGTTGACTCTTTGCAATCTCAATTTCTTCAAAAATCTAGAATATATAAAAAATAACGCTAAGTGTACATGAAAAACTTGCCATAAATTTTGGAGACCCCGCGTACTCATTTAAATTTTGTCTTCGTACTGTGTCTCACATGTATCCATTTTGAGTAGCGAAGAAACTTGAACCAGCCACAAAATTTAACTCATTTGCATCGAAAAAGAAAATCTCTCTAACCTGATTAAGTTGGCGGCGGCGAGTGAGTTGGACGATGCGGGAGGTGAGTGACTTGTGATTGACCCTCGAAGGGAAGCAGGGCCGTGTGGGTACTTTTCTTGGAGACATCTTTTGTGAAGACTCAGGTTTTCCGGCAAGGCAAATGAGCGTTGCAGATGGTGGAACGAAACCATACGACGGAAGGTTTCGTAGCAGAATCTGCTGCATTTTTGCAGGTTCTTTGGTTGATCAAGAATTCGCCATCAGTTTGTCACCGTGATATAGCGTCGAGCTTGAGCTTCAGCAGCAAGCGGAGGAGATAGGGTGTGTGGATAACGTGGGAGGCTAGTGACAAATATCCATGGCCAACTGGTAGCTTTGTCACTTTCAACAGTGAAATTTTGGTGCTCTCTTGTCTATATAAGCCAATATATGGAGTTTCTGTATAAAATACGAGAGCGAGAACTAATAGAAAACAACATACAGTAGGCCGATTTGGTCCTATAGAATTCATCGTTAATATACCGCTTTAAAGCAGTGAAGCCAATCGTGAGATCATAAAGAATAGATGATGAATTTATATTCCAGTAGTTTTATGATGTTGCTTTGAAAGTTAGTCATCCAATCGGATATTAATACATTTCTTGATTCTTATCTGCAAATGATAATTTTTGTTTACATTTGTTGCTAAATTAAGGAATTAGATTTGAATTGTTTACCTGAAAATTGTTTACATGATGAACTAAAATTACATTCAAGTTAATTAATATATTGCATAATATTCAATTTTTTTTTCAAGAATAGTACCAATTAATTTTAGAATTAAAGGTATAATAATAAAACGCTGTCAAACAAGATGGTTAAGTGAAGCACTAAAATACTTGCCATTCAGTTGGTAATAGTAATATTTTACATGGGGATGAATCGAGCAACTACACTTACATTACATATATTTAATTCAATTGAGTCTTTTCTACAACTTTTAATAGACTTTTTAAAATGGAGGATTGTTTTGAATTTCTTAGAATTTTAATTTGTAATATACTTGATAGAATCATGTTAACTTTAATCAATGACCAATTATTAATCCCTCTTTAGAGGGGGAAAATATCTTGAAAGTAAAATTCTCTTTTTTGGGAGCCTTTTACAACTTCCATCCATCATTTTTTCCATGATGTGCAAGGGTTATGAGAGCAATGTCTACTTACCACACATATTTATCTCATTATTATCAATCACAAAAAACAGAAAAATGAATTATATTACAAGAGCATGGAGTTGCACAAAATTTAACAAAAAATACACTTAGTAGGATCTTGTATTTCTACTTATTGCATCATATATCAATTTCAATGATAACCACATGGCTCATCTTGCCTATATCAAACTTCATGTCAATTTTCATGTCAATTTTTTTCTTTGGAAATTTTCGATTAGAATTATTACATTATCATATACTAGAACTAAAATAAGAGAACATGAGATCAGTAGGATATGATGAAGTATCTTATTATATAGTTCAGGTAAAAAATCTGGCTCTAAATTCAGAGTAGAGACTTGTACAAGCATACACCTTCAGTCATCTTTTCTTCTCCCAAATCATGCAGAGAGCGATGATTGATTAATTCTTCTACCTCCTGAGGCAAACTTGTACCAGAATTTTAGTACATACAGCTAACAAAATGCTGGAATTTATACTCCTGCTTACCTAAAAAAGAATCAATGAGCAAAATATGTGAAGAACGAATAGGCTTTATTTCCATTTTCCTCTACAGATCTGAGTCAATGGCTGAAGCAAGAACCAACCCGTCATACAGGTCGTGTTTCAGGTGCCGAAGGCCTCGGGAAAGCTTTGGAAGTCGAGATAACACAGTTTGCCAAACATATCTTTATGTAACTAACCTCAAGAATTGACTTTGAAGCTGAACATGATGTGTATGCTGGTTATCAGGTCTCGAAGCCAATATTTACAGCAACTATTAAATCATTGCATATAGGGAGCACTTTGAAAGTGTTTGCTTCCAGGAGAAGGGTGAAATTTATTTGGATAGAGACCGCTCATTTAACTGTTGGAGAAGTTTGATGCTGATCGGTTACACCATTGTTGAATTTCCCACTCGGATGTCTCACTCTTAAACTGCCATGTTTCACTATCTTCGGCTGAAGAAGGGAGTTGAAAATCTTCTCCAATGACTGAGCTGTATACTTTGCATATTTGCCTGCGCTCGGGTCTTGTTCAACCAATGGCCCGTAATTTTGCATGTAGCTACGGTAAACTGGCACAATTGTCTGGATTATAAGCTGGCGCGTTTTCTCGCGTAGATCTTTGTCCAAAATAACCCAGTTGGATTGCTTCCTGTGCGTCTCATCGAACGCTTCATTAAAAGATTTTAATCTCTTTTTCACAAGATCTCGAGCAGTTGCACGGCCTCCAGAGAACAAAATCAGACCTTCCCTACTTAAAAGTGATGGAAGTTTACCCCAGCTCTCTCTCAAGTATAGGGAAGAATAATAGTCCTTGTACTGCTCGTGTTCTTTCAACCAAGAGTCACCCAATAGGATGCCAATCTTCGTTCCTTTCAGATGCTTGTACAAGTGCCAGTGAGTATTCATCAAGAAAACATAGGATAAAACAGCATCTTCATAAGCCCTCGACCACGCCTCGACATTAAGTTCAATGGCTTTAACCAAATTCAGAAGTTCATTGATAAGAATTCCTTCTTGGAATTTTTCATGTTTCCAACTTCTTTCGATGACCAGAACTTGAGTAAGTATTGGCTTGTAGTCGTCCCCAAGCAACTTGTTACAATAGTCCGTAATAAACGTCACCACTCTTGGAATACCGCCGTCTGGAGGGGGTGGACTGTGCCTTTGCAATTCAACTTGAACTAAAAGCTCCCAGAAAATTTCACAAGCCCCTTGAATCAACCTCTTGATGAGATCTCTCGTCCAACTTTGAATCTCGGCACAGGCTGCTCCACCAAAGAGGCGGTTAAAATCCAGTCTTAGCTTATTTAAGGACGAGAAGATATCCAACAGCTTCAACAGCTTGATAGGATCCTTCTTACTTTCTGTTACAGTTTTACCAAATTGCAAAAATGAAAGAATTCCCGCCTGGGCAGCTATATCAGCAAAACAGCTCTTCGAAACGTCCAACCCCATTCTCTCAAACACGTCGTTACAGAGTTTATACTCAGCCTCAAGCAAGTGCTTCACAGCAAACTCCAAATGCTTGCCCCACTGAGCTATATAACCCTCGATGCTCGCCACATCATTGAATTCCGAGACTGAGATTTCAAGATAATCCAAATTAAGTGCCTGCAAACTTGCCCGGACATTTGAACTTCGAACCTCAACATAAATGGAAAGGCACCTATCGAGCCTTTTATTTGCAATCAGTCTCCCAAGAATAGCTTGTAGCTTCTGTATAACGGCTACCGGCAAAGGGGATGGGGCAATGCAGGCTTGTTCGCCTGGTAATTTTGGTGAGGACATTGGCAATGGAACACTGTTTTCGACTAAAAGCCGTCGAAACTCATTCTCTAACCTGTCCAAAGCAACCTCAAGAAGCCCCCCATCGAGGTGACCCTTTTCTTCCCGCACCTCCAACTCCTTAAGAGACTCCAATGCTTTCTTCAAACCCGAAATAAACCTTTCGTCCGCGACTTTATGATCCTCCAAGTACTCAACAATATCAGCTAACCATTGAATTGCCATCCCACAATTCTCCCCCAAGAACCTTGTTGCCTCCTCAAGCCGCTTAAGCACCCCAAGATATCCGGGGAGATCAGATTGAGGATCAGATAATGATTTTTCAAGTCCGTGAACTGCATCAAAAACCTTAAGAACTGCTGCTGCTGGCACTATGGCTCGATTTATATGACCGCCCACTGTACTAAGGGCATCCCTCGGAGCCCTTATCGGCCTGATAGAAACTTCCAAAGATGGCAGTCTCTGGTTAATCTCATCTAATCTAGGCCCAGTTTTTTCTAAAGATAACCCCAATGCCTTAGATTTCTCCAAACTAGCCTTCAGTAGCTTTCTTGCAGATATCAAATTTTCAATCCCTTTATCCATCAGGACCAATCAAATCACCAAATAATAATCCCACTTCTAATTTTCAAAAATCTAACCATAAACGATTCAAAACACAACATACAAATAGTTTAAAGATTGAATCTTTTTGTTTCTAGTACTTACTTTCTGCCCCTTCTCTCAAGATACAGAGAATGCAAAACCAAATCTGAGTTCTTGTACGAAATGATCTTCAATTTACTTCCTTCAACAAATCTCCAACAAATTCAACCAGCAGCAACTCTATTAAATCAATGTCAGTTCAAAAATGGAGGCTTTTACGAAGAAGAAAAACTTGCTGAAAACTCCAAGTAAAAAAAAAAGGGTTCTTGAACAGAGATCGGCCTTGACACTGTGAGTCGAATCGGGCTGAATCAGTGTATATGCTTGAAGAATGAGAGAAAAGAAGAACCCTAAATCGGCAAGCGAGAAAAGGGAGAGCTTTTTGGTGAACAATTCGCTCAAGTCCAAAGAACCGTGTCAAAGTGCTTGACAGTAAAATGCTTTTTGCATTTGTTTTCTTCTTCTTTTTCTCACCTAAAGAAAATTATGAACCGCTTTATTAGTTTAAAACAAGAATCTTGAGAATCATAATGGGCAAGAAAGTTTTGTAAATTCTGCCCAACATGTCCATCTGTTGACATGTTAATGATGACAGAAACTCGTTAGCAACTACTAATCATGGTTTTAACAAGGGTTAATTTCACAAATTGTCCTCAATCTTTGAGTTAACTCTCGATTTCATCCCCAACCTTTATTAAGACACTCCATAACATTTGAAAAATATACACAAATCGTCCATATTTCTACTGTTTGACAAAAATTTTAACAAAATAGCTATTATACCCCCCTAAACATTTTAATTTTTTTTAAAATGTTTAAAAATAATAAAAAACTAAAAAACCTACCCATCCCATCCCCACTCCATGTCCCCCCTCCCCTCCGGCCGCCTGCAGCCGGAATGGTCCATTCCAACGGCCAAAAAGGAGACTATTCCGACGGCATGTTGCCGGAGGGGAGGGGGGACGTGGGGTGGGGATGGGTGGATAGGTTTTTTAATTTTTTATTATTTTTAAACTTTTTAAAAAAAATTTAAAATGTTTAAGGGGGTATAATCGCTATTTTATTAAAATATTTGCCAAACAGTAGAAATAGAGACGATTTGTGTGTATTTTTCAAAGGTTGTGGGTTGTGGGGTGTCTTAACAAAGATTAGGGACAAAATCGAGTTAACTCAAAGGTTGGGGACGATTTGTGAAATTAACCCTTTTAACAACAATAATTCTAAGGGCTTGTTTGAAGCTCTTTAAATTTTTTATTTATAAAGTGAGTTTATAAAGAGTTAAAATGAGTGGTGGAGATTTAATTGAAGTTTGAAATGTATGGTGATTGTTGAGTTGTTGTCAAATCAACAGTCAAATCATGGTAGGCGAATTTATAAAGAAAAAATTTAAAGAGGATCAAACAAGGCCTAAATCTTTTTCAACTTTTACATATAACCGTGATGATTTTTAACTGTTCCTAAGAATTGATCCTGGGTTTGACATCATTTAATATTAGAGATATGCTACATTTAATATTAACCATCATTTGAGAATATAGGAGTGGGATAACTTGAATTGAGTTAACCTGTCAAAATTATTTCATTGAAATTTTAAAGGGAAAACATGGATGATGAAAATGGCCACCTCGCTCGAAAATTTTTACTTTTTTTAGCTCTGGATGCTTATTGTATTTGTATGGCTAATTCACAAAGATTGAAAATGACCTCTTCAGAAAATTGGGTGGCAATTGTCACATCTGTCAAAGAATTGACATCCCAACTTAAATTTCAAAACTTAGGAGCAATGCAATAAATTAGGGGAGACGTAGTTGATTCAGGTTGGGGCACCCTCGATCCAGCTTGCTCAGCAGATTCATGCGTGGAAATTTTGTGCTTCATCATGACAAAGCTTCGTTTTTTCTTAATAGACTTCATTAATTGTTGCTCGTTCAAATACATATTTCACTAGAGTTTAATAGACGTATTAAGAGTTGGAGGTCTATCTTAAATAAAGTCAAATTTATTAACATAGTAGTTGAATTTTTATATTATGATTATGGTCTAATTATGTCGTTTTTTTATTATTCAATATGAATTATTATCCAGAATTAACAAGGAACATTAGAGCGATAAGGGCAAAGAATAGTGACTTACAATACAACTAAAGATAGTTGGAAACCCTTTTTCCCCCAAGAATAAGCAATATATAAGAAAAATGAAAAGTAAACAATTTGTAAGTTAATATATTCTGAATTAAACAATGCTACATTAAGATATGAAGGACAAAAAATGATAGAACAAGAAGCCTTTTCCCCTTTTTCCCCCTTTTCCCCCCAAGAACAAGCAATATATAAGAAAAATGAAAAGTAAACAATTTGTAAGTTACTATATTCTGAATTAAACAATGCTACATTAAGATATGAAGGACAAAAAATGATAGAACAAGAAGCCTTTTGAAGTCTATATTCTGAATTAAACAATGCTACATGAAGATATGAAGGACAAAAAATGATAGAACAACAAGCCTTTTGAAGTCAATAGAGACGTGCACCAGTTGATCCCACATTGAGTAGAACTTGCCAAGAATCAAACTGAAGTACTTATCAAGAAAAATTCATCAAGTTTTCTTGTTGGGTTCAAACACATACTTGATAATTGAATCTTTAATTGGCAACAATTTGGGAAACTCCCATTTGAGTTTTGAAGTGTCCAATTCATTGTTACTCCGCGGGGCAACGATCACCTTTGCTTGTTCTTCCAAGTTGAAGTTTTCCCACTTGAATTTGGGGTCTATATAGTCTCGGTACATTTGTAGGATCTCGTTGTGGCTTACCACGCCTGGATTGGTGAAGTTCCATATCCCTCGACAATTCCTCTTAGCCATTTCTATTGAAATTGGTAGGAGTTCGTCCAGTACTGTCATGCTGTTGGGTATATTAACTACCTTATTGTAATGTGTGATTTTTGTTATGAAATTTCGTGGGTTATCCAGATCAGACGAAATGGGCATTCTTACTCTGAGAGTGCATACGTTGTCATAGTCTTTCAACAAATTCTCTACCTACACACATTTAAAGCAAAAAGAAGTTGAATTCTTATCTAATACTGTATCCCAAACATGCACTACTAATAATGAATTGCGTGAAAAGGGTGAAGACACAAATGGAAAGGTTAATTGGTACTTACCATGGCCTTGGTCTTGGAGTAGAAGGAACTGGTAAAATTCGGCTCGTCTTCCTCCTTGAATCCGATCCCTGATCCCTCGTGGTGGTTCTTGTCATACTCGAATATGCAACCAGTTGCAAAATTCATCACCAAAAGACCCTTGTGTGCACAAACATCAGCCAAAGTTAACGTCCCAACGACGTTAGTCCTAATTGTTTCGATCTTATGTGACTCACACCAATCAACATTAGGCCTACCAGTAACTCCAGCTGCATTGAACACATGAGTTGGTTGTGCCCTCTTTATATCTTCAATAACAGAGTTTCTGTCCTGTAGTCTCCCTGCCCCATACTCGAATTCTATCCCCTGTTCTTTGCATAGTTTTCCCAACAATCCTCCTATCCAACCTGTCCTTCCATAGATCGAATTTCATACCCAAATTCTTGGAATTTTTCGGTCCGCCCCCAATAGTGTAATGCAAGAAACAATCATCATCATCATTGTCGGAAAATGATGTTAATGAAACTTTTGGATGTGGATGCAGGGCTGTTGATACATCGCCCCACCAGTCGGGATTCTGGATGTACCATTCCATGGTCGATTTTAGCCCCTCTTCCCAAATAGTCCTTTCTTTCCACCCGAGCCTCTTTAGCTTCTGATCATCCAAGAAGTACCTCTGATCATTGAAAGGCCTATCTTGCACAAACTTTATCTTCTCGTTTGGATTCAATCCGAATAGCTTGCATACATCTGCTGCGACGTCTAGGACTCTCCTCTCCTTCTTTGTCCCTATGTTGTACACGTGACCGATCACCCCTTTGTGAAGTATGACATCAAATGCCTCAGCGACATCGTCACAATGTAGATAACTTCTCACATTTGTACCGTCACCATGAATAGGCAAATGTTCTCCCTTCATAGCAAGAAGAATGAACTTGGGAATCAACTTTTCAGGATACTGGTTCGGGCCATACACATTGTTACCTGTTGACAGCAGATAAAGTTTAGACGAGGTAGTTCAACATGATATAAAAAAGCAGGACTAGTCACATGATCAAGTCTCGTCACAACCCATAAACCATTTACGAAAATTTTGGACGTGCAATCTAACAGCTTAAACTTTTGGTATTGATTGAGAAAAACTACCTCGGGTTGTGATCGTGGGTAGACCATAGGAGCGGTGATACGCCATTACAAGCATTTCGGCTCCAGCCTTGGTGGCAGAGTATGGATTCGTCGGGAGAAGTCGAGAAGCCTCGGGATTGCCAATATCGGTTTCCATATCACTCTCTCCATACACTTCATCAGTGCTAACATGAATAAATCTTTTAATTTGTCGCTTCGTGACCTTACAAGCTTCAAGAAGTACATGAGTGCCGTAGATATTATTGTTGGTAAACTCGAACGAATTCCCAAACGAATTATCGACATGTGTTTGTGCTGCAAAATGCATTATGGTGTCAATTTCCTCAGCAACCAGCAAATAATTGATAAGATCAGCACTTGCAATATCTGCCTTAAGGAACTTGAAATTCGGTGAGGAATAACACGGGCCTAGATTCTTCGGATTTGAACAATAATCGAGCTTATCAAGGGCTACGATCTTGTAATCGGGATAGAGTTTGATCAAACGGTTGGTTACATGAGAAGCAATAAAACCAGCTGCGCCAGTTATGAGTATGTTTTTTGGTACATACTTAGAGGGTTCAGATGACATCTCTCTCTTTTGCTATTTGAATCCACGCTGAAAACAGTAAAAGCACATCACTAATCATTAATCAACTATATAAACAACTTGTATAAAGAGAGAGTAGCATATTCTTTGACTATGATTATGTTAATTACACATCAAACTCTCTTGTTTAGCTGTTATGAAATCTTCGACGCGTCTTGTTAGCTAGTGGTAGTAGCATATCGTAGATTTTAACACGTATGTCAATAATGAGTTTAATAAACGGTCAATCATATTCGTCCACATAAGCTGCGCTCGTCAAACGAGTGAAATAGCGGTCCCTTGGACTCCTCTCATCACCGTCCTGAATCCGGAAATCACTTCGTTGAGTAAAAATTTTACAACCGAAATTTTTTTGAAAATACGCTTATTTTCGTTCAAACACGGTCAAGCGGGCCCTAACGTGAGTACGTCTGAATGGTCCGGTAGTGATGTACATGAATCATGGAACTCAACCAAAAAAAAAAAAAAGATAAAAATTATAAAATAATTGACGTCATTATAAGATCTTGAATTATTATTCATAGCAAGTTTAAGATCGACTATATAAAAACTATCTCGCTATCCCTTCAGTTCTATGTTTAAGATCGAAAACTTACATGTCTAGTAGGCGAAACCGAAGCATGCACACGATGAATATAAGAGAAATGAATAGTGATTTTGGAGGTCGAAATTAGAAAAGGAAAGAAATGTTGCTAAACTAGAATATATATAAGGTGATTACATGGTGTGTAGATTATTACACATTAATCGGGTCTTTGACCCTATTCTTTAGGTGAAATCACATTTACATGCAACGAAACGTGTAATAAATTCCTTAAAAATTCAAAACATGGAAGAATTGGTGTAATGAATGCCCTATGTATTAGTGGTCACCAAAAATTAAGCGCAAAGTGTATAGTACTTGGATAAATTTACTTCTTCTATTAAAAAAAAGGGATAAATTTACCTACCGAGCAAAGGAATATTGCACTTAACTACAAAAATAATTACATAGAGCGGCAAATAATTACATTGCCCTACCAATGAGTCTGCCCCAAAAAGAAAAAAAAAAAAGAGAAAATATATGGATAAAATCATAATTTTACTCTCTATTTATAAACATATATGTACACTCATCTATTTATTTGTACATGTAGCATTACTTTTAATAAAATACAATTTCCTATTCTTTATTAATTTTTGTTTTTTATAAACCTTGAAACAAATTTATTAAAAGAACTAAAAAACGATTCCCTTTCAAAAAAAAATAAATAAATAAATAACAAGAAGCAAGAGTCAGCTAAAGATAAAGAAAAAAGACATTGAACACTGATACAATTACTTACTTCAACTCGTTGGTGAATACATATATCCCTAAGTATTAAGTGGTGGAGCATAATTTGTTGCACTATGCGGAAGATGTTCGTGGATCATTCTTCGCGGTGAGGTCCCCGTAGGGGGTTGGAAGGGGCAGACAGCCCCCCTGGGGCTTGGGGTAGCGCTCCCGAAAGGTCTTCAATATTTTGGAGTATTGAACAAGTTAGGATTTTACATTTTCTACACTTGTAAAACCGACTCAGGGTTATTACATATAGGGCTAATATCTTGTAACCCTACAATTTGATTATATAATAAACACATTGCATCGGCTGAAGACAGGACGTAGCCTGAAGAAGAGGTGAACCTGTATAAATCTTGCATGTTCTGTGCGTTTCTTTATTGCTTTACAATTAATTACTTGTAACATTAAGTTCAAAGATGAAATTTACAAAGTAATCATCAAGTTATAAAATAACTTCTATGATGCTTTATAACCACATATTTCAAACTTATGTTAAATCTACACAACTTATTTTACCTCATTATAATTTCTCGTTATAAATCAATGTCAATAATGAGAATCAAATAGCTACTAATATTTATTAAAGAATTTTAGAAACCATGAGAATATTTATAACTATTGATTGTAAGGAGAGCTTCTTTCCTCTGCATACATAAAAAGGATCCGTGGAACACATTGATATATCTGCCACCTGCAAAACTCTTTTGAAAACATTCTGCCTTGTCTAATTCATCTCAAACTTGGAAGTATTTCGGCATAAGAAGTCTTGGCTCTTGAGTCTTGACCTTGACCAATCTCAATGCAGTCTTTTAATTTGGGCATAAGAAGTCTTGGCTCTTGACCATGACCAATCCCAAATTACAGTCCCGCTACAAAACTTGATCAAGCAAGGGCTTGATGTTTGCCACATACTTGATCAATCTTCTTAGCCAGAGCTTGATCAAGTTTCTTAGTAAATTCCCCCCAAATTAAGCTACCCATCTTCCTGTGCATGCTATGTAGAATAAGGAAGACCCGGTCAACTCCGACTTGTCGTGGATACTTGCGCCCCAGATCTGTAAGAGACATTGCGTGCTAAAGCTCACAATTTGGAAGCACATCTTGGACCATCTCCAACGCATTTTTTAGGGAAATTTGTTAAGAAGATAGGTAAGACTCATGTTAAAGAGATAGATGACTTACGTGACTGAAATCTAACAAAAGCGGCGCAACCTGCCCGACGCTCTTCCGATCTGGCTGCTTTTGTTAGATTTCCGCCACGTAAGCCATAAAGCTCCTTAACAAGAGATAAATAAGGTTCTGTAGTCAGACTGAATTTTTAGAACTAAGTCCACTTGAAGAAACAGAGAAAAAAAGTTATGTGGTCTCATAATTTTATTTATTTTATTTTAACTTTTATTTTCTTTTAATCATTTTTCTCTCAGTTACACCACTTTTCCTCATTTTTCCTTCTTCGAGTCTCGTGTAAAGTCTCAAAATAAATATACCCCCATCTCCACCTCTTCCACTATTATTTTATCATTATTTTTTAATTTCTTTCTATTTCTCTCATCTTTTCAAATTTCTCCCTCTTTTTTTCAATTAATATTATTATCTTCTCTCTCTACCAAATCATCACAACACCACACATTCTCATTATAGATGCTCTTAGCAAACCGCGTGGTGTCCTACTTGTTTTTTCCGTGAAAAATAATATTATAATATAAATTTTCCTTTTTGATTTTCTAGATAAATTCCTATATAGTGAGATTTATAATATTGGCCAAGAAAGCAACACCTCTCGTGGAAGTCAAGTACAGCATTTAACACCTCTTGTGGAATAGTCAAGTAGAGCATTAGTTTTTCTCTTTTAAATATATATTATTATTGTCCTCATTATAATGTTTTTAGGTAAATGTCAAAATAAAATTGTATACCAGTTGATGATATTTTAACTAAACAAGTAAAATATTTTGATGCGTGTAAGATCCTCACTTTCCAATGTTGCTCTACGGTCAAGGTAATTGAATTTCTTAATTCATTATAGGACTAAAGTCCAATATTTGTTTTACAATACCATATAGCAGAAACCGTATAAACTTGTTCTAAAGTTTGAACTCTGATCTAAAAAACACACTTATGCGGCGCCTAAGGCGCGAAGCGGGGCCTCCACGCCTCACGTAGGCTACAAGCAGGGAAAAAAAAAGTCAATAATTTTTGTTGACCACTCAGGCCCGCCTAGGCTCCCTTTTGTCCGCCTAGGCGCATCTTTTTTTTTTTTTTTTTTTACTTTGAAGATATGGTTAATGTATCTATTTAAAATTTGAAACTAAATATAAAGGACCAAGACAATTATTAATTACCTCAAAGTCCACAAAATTTTATTTACATATTCACTTGCATAAAGACCTATCTTATTTATAAGTCTCAATCATGTTGTTTGTTTACAAAACTTTCCATGTGGGACAATTATTTAAACTTAAAACTAAACATAAAGGACCAAGATAATTGTTAATTTACCTCAAAGTCCACAAAATTTCCTTTACTATAGTCACTTGCACAAAGACCCATCTTATTTATAAGCCACAATTATGTTGTCTTTTTACAAAACTTTCAATGTGAGATAATCAAAAAGTTAAAACAATACTACTAAATTTCTTTTTCAAGTTGGAATTTTTTAACCAATAAACTTCTTTAAAAATCATAGATTATTATATTATTTTTTTAATAATAGTCAAGAACAATTATTTTAATATATAATATTACTAGAATTTGTAACATTATAAAGATTTTTTAAAGAAAATTATTCGAATTTATAATATGTTTATTGACTCTATTTAAGTTATATGTGAAATGGGCTTTCTTGCTTTTATTTTAAATAGTAAGAGCTATTTATTTTTGACAATTACATTATTTTTGTAATACTTAATCCCTATAAATGTATAATAAAATAGAAATTGTCTATCTTTTACCTTTTGAAAATATCAAACTTGTATTATAAAAGTGTTAAAATTATAAAGTAGATATAATATTCATGATTTTATATTTATTTTCTAATTTAAGATACATATTTCAAATATTTAATAATTTTAGATTTGTTAAAATATAATAAAAAGAAATGAAAAACGCTTTTAAACGCTTAAGCGCCGCCTAGACGGGCTTAAGCTCGCAAAGCTTGAAGTTTGAGGTAACATAGATGTAAAATTTTAAATTTATTGGTTTGAAGTACTATATTTTTTATAAGATGTGATGTAAGTTTTATTTGAGTATCATATGTTTAATTTCTTTCTTTTTTAATTAACTATTTCAACCCTAGACCAAAGGTGTAAAAAGCCCACTTAGATGCTACTGGACCACTTGAATCTTGACTATATATTTAACTTCTGATATGTTAATATATGAAGAATTTTATTTTGCCTACAAGCATACATGTTATTATGCATGCGTGTATATCAATCAAACATCTAATCTACAAGCACTCAACACTTGTAGCTTAAATATGTGCTATGTGTTACACGCATATATAATAACATACATGCGTGAGCAAAATGAAATTCTTGGGTTAATATATATATATATATATTTTAAGACTTATTATACATTACCAACTCCGTTAACTATTTGAGTTACTAGCTAGTCGGGGTTAAAATAGTAATTTGATGGGTCAAATTACTATTTTAACCTATATGAGCCACTCAACTAGTCATTAGAGTAGATAATATATCATTACTCATTGTAAGAATATAATGAGTCAATGAGTTGTAATTCCTGTCGTTTTTACCCAAGAAATTTACAAGCCTACGTATTCGTCATGAATCACCAAACGTAAAATTTGGGTGCCCCCAACATCTCAAGCGAATAACAAATTCTGCTAGAATCGTAGTTGGTCAACTCAACTAAGTAACTCGACTTGAAATCGTCTTCTCGAGAAAATATTAGAAGACTGATTCTCATCATGACTTTGACAAGAATCTTTAAAACGCTAGCTAATCATAGATCCTCCAGTATAATAGCCAGAGCTGTCTTCTGCTTCAAAAATTCCATTATAACATCAAACTCTAGGACTCCAAAAATGAAGAAGAAAAGTTGTTGCCAACTTATCTTCTCTCTCTACTTTTTCTGTTCTTTCTCCTTAGACATGGCGCAGAATCAAACAATTATGGTAAATGTCGGAGTGGTGCTGAACATGAACCATTCCCTTGGTAAAGTGGGATTGAGCTGCATTTCGATGGCGTTGTCAGACTTTTACATGTCGAATTCTCATTATAAAACCAGGCTGGTTCTCCACACCAGGGATGCCAAGGGAGATGACGTTGGTGCAGCAGCAGCAGGTACTCGTTCAAGAGTTTCTGATGAGTACTTTCGGTTTTTTGAAACATGTCTCACACGAAAAAAAATTTGTAAATGAAACTCAAAACAACATTTTTTTTTTTTTTTTCATTTTGAGCATTCTCAAAATAAAAAATTTAAAGATGATTCCAGAGCTGAAAACTGAAAGTGTGAAACACAGACATTGTAAGAGCATCCAAAATGGATGTGTTAAATTTAACTAGCCACATAAGTATTAAAGTAGACTTTTTTAAGTGATTGTTAAGTGAGATGTAATCATTTTAAATTTTAAGCGTTGTTAAGTGGATATTGTTCTTAAACTAGAGAACTCGATAGACCGAGGACATTGCTTTCGACGCATGAAAACAACAAATAAAATGAGGGGAAAAAATCAACAAATTAATGATGCATAATAGACCTTTCATGGGTGATACTAGTTGTTTTACTTAACTATATATACTGTAGTTTTACCTCTACTGAAATCTTACTGAATTTTGAATCAGTTTAATGTTATTAACTCACTGAAACGCAGCTCTAGACCTTCTGAAGAATGCAGAAGTGAAAGCCATAATAGGACCCCAACATTCAATGCAAGCAAACTTCATGATATATCTTGGTCACAAAGCTCAAGTTCCCATTATCTCATTTTCAGCAACAAGTCATTCTCTTTCGTCTATTCGAAGTCCATACTTTATTCGTGCAACTCAGAAAGATTCATCTCAAGTAAATGTCACTAGTGCAATTATTCAAGCTTTTGGGTGGAGAGAAGTAGTGCCTATCTATGTAGACAATGAGTTTGGAGAAGGGATCATACCTTTTCTGACAGATGCCCTGGATAGTGTCAATTGTCGTGTCCCTTACAGAAGCGTCATTCCTGCCATGGCCACAGATGATCAAATTGTTGCAGAGCTTTACAAGCTCATGACTATGCAAACCCGGGTATTCATTGTCCACATGCTGACATCTCTTGTTACCCGCCTGTTTAGTAAAGCAAAACAAATTGGAATGATAAGTGAAGACTATGCATGGATCATAACTGATGGCATCAGAACTGAATTAAGCTCAATGGATCCTTCTGTCACAGAGTCTATGCCAGGTGTCATAGTTGTAGAACCTTATGTTCCAGAAACAGAGGAGCTTCGTAAGTTCATGACTCAATGGCAGCAAAACAATCCAGCCCTTAATGTCACATTAGACATTTTTGGACTATGGGCTTATGATTCTGCTACAGCACTAGCCATGGCAGTAGAGAAGGCAAGCCTTACAAAAGCCAAGTTTCAAATGTCTACCATTCCTAGAGATACAACAGACCTTGAAATGTTTGGAGTCTCTAAAGATGGTCCAAAGCTCCTCCAAGCGCTGTCAAGTACCACGTTCAAAGGCCTTGCTGGGAAATTTACATTGATTGACGGGCAACTCCAGTCTTCTGCTTATCAGATAGTTAATCTGGTTCAGTATGGGGCTATACCTGTCGGATATTGGACAAAAGAAACTGGGATTGTGAGAGAGATGAATTCAACAGGTACAAAAACACATTCCCTGCCCAAGAACAACCTTGGACCCATTATATGGCCTGGTGACAAGACATCGCCACCTAAGGGTTGGGTTATCCCCACAAATGGAAAAAAACTTAGAATAGGTGTGCCAGTGAAAGATGGCTTCAATGAATTTCTTAAAGTTACTTGGAATTCTGTCACTGACACCACTGAAGTGAAAGGATAATGTAAGGATGTCTTTCGTGCAGTAATGGCAGCATTGCCATATGGCGTACCATATGAATATGTTCCATTTGCAACTCCGGACCACAAGAGTGCTGGTAGCTATAATGATCTGATTGATCAAGTTTACCTAGGAGTAAGTCTCTTAATCTGCACACATCTAACAGGCGGAAAATGTTCTGTGACTAACATATCTCACATTTTTGGACAACATCTCGTGTGTCTTATGTAGAATTTACAAGTATAAAGTAAAGCTAATCTTTTCTTGATCTATAAACAGAACTACGATGCTGTAGTAGGAGACATAACCATTGTGGCAAATAGGACTCGGTACGTGGACTTTACTCTCCCGTACACAGAATCTGGTATTTCACTGGTCGTGCCAATCAAGGACGATAATAGGAAAAATGCTTGGGTATTTTTGAAGCCATTGTCGTGGGAACTTTGGTTGACAAGCCTTTGTTCATTTGTGCTCATTGGATTTTTGATTTGGCTTCTCGAACATCGAATAAATGAAGATTTCAGGGGGCCACCTGTACATCAAGCTGGCATGATATTCTGGTTTGCCTTCTCAACCATGGTGTTTGCACATAGTAAGCTTTATTCTTTAACTTACAACGGAACAAGAACAGTTGAAATGATGAAGACATAGAAGCCTGGAAACATTTCCATCAAAACACAAATTAAGTGCCTAAAACATAAAATCCTCTAAATACTTAGATATTCTGTTTCATGCATTCAGCATTCTTTGTGTGTAGTGTTCTAATATAGACAACTTTACTCAATTTGACTCAATTTGATATTCTCCTTTTTACTTTTTTGAAGAAGAAAGGATAACAAGCAACTTGGCTAGATTTGTGCTGATCATCTGGTTCTTGGTGGTTCTTATACTGATTCAAAGTTACACTGCTAGTCTTACATCAATGTTGACGGTTCAAAAACTGCAGCCAACTATTACGGATATAAATCAGCTTGTCAAGAACAAAGAATATGTGGGATATCATCAGGGCTCGTTTGTTTTTGGACTTCTAAAACAAATGAATTTTGATGAGTCCAGACTTATAAAATACAATTCTCCAGAGGACTGTGATGAACTTTTCTCAAAAGGGAGTGGAAATGGCGGAATTTCTGCCGCTTTCGATGAGATCCCATATATGAAACTTTTCCTTGCAAAATACTGCTCAAAATACACCACAGTTGGTCCAACATACAAGACTGGTGGCTTTGGCTTTGTCAGTAACCTCTCTCTCTATTCCCCCTCTACCCCATCAAAAAAGGTCATATTTTAATGTTCTAAGTTTATTTATCTGTAGTTTCTTTCAATTTCAGGTGTTCCCAATAGGTTCTCCTCTAGCACCTGATGTCTCAAGGGCAATATTAAATGTGACACAAGGGGAAGAGATGGTGAAAATCGAAAGCGAATGGTTTGGAGAGAAAACTGAATGCGCAGATTCTAGCACCTCACTTGGATCCAACAGCCTCGGACTTGAGAGTTTTTGGGGACTCTTTCTAATAGCTGGAATAGCTGCATTTTCTGCTCTTATAATCTATATAATTATGTTTCTACGTGAACACTGGAATGACATACAACGTTCTAATCCTGGTTCATCCATAGGGAGCAAAATAGTAGAGTTATTTCGACGATTTGACAAAAAAGATCTCAATTGTCATACCTTCAGGAAAAGTGGACTGACAGAAAGAAATATCTCTGATGGTGACTTCATGGAGAGGGTAGAGAACGTCTCATTCCGTGGTATCTCCCCACAAAATCCAGTAAGTATTTCAATTAATACTTCTCCAAGTATCAACCATCCACCAAGTCCTGCCTTCTTCGACCACACAGAAAAATATTTAAGGTCTCTAAGAGCACAGGAGATTGCAACGGAGCACGTGATTATGTGTTCCCAAGCAGAAGGAGCTCATGTCATTCACAGATGACCACAAGATCTGCAGAAGAAACTCATTGAACAGGGAAAAAAATGTTAAGTTAAACTAGTGGAAATCTGTATGAACCTTTCTAGTTGTTAATCCTAATGTACTGTAGAAATCCCAACTCACTATAAAGAAAACCTATCAAAGGAAATGGAAAATCAACCTGCAAAATTAAGTCTTGAGATTATGTCCAAGTTAACGCATAGTTCAACGCTTATCCATCAACAGAGAGAGAGAGAGAGAGAGCCCGGGGGGGGGGCTCAACAGCTCACCAAACTGAAACCATCATCTCTACATATGTTGGTTTAGAAAAGGAATTTCATCAAACAGCCCAGCTACACTCAGATTCTGAAGAGGTGTGATTGTAAATCTGCAGGAGATGATATGTCTTCAATCCGCTGAGATTTCAGGATACTTAAAAAACTGCTCCAGGAGTCCGAACACAAATGAATTCTTCTGATAAGCCACATTCCGTCTACTCTTGACGACGTTCTCCCTCCCATTGAAGAACTTTGGCTGAATTGAACAATTTTAAAAATAACGATGCCGCATTCATGGGATAAATTGATCAAATGGGTAAACTGCAGCAAAGTTTATGATGATAATAAAAAACATTCACATAGTGAAAAAAGAAAAAATTGCAGAGAATGAGGCTCTAAGTGAAGCTATCATCAATACTAAAATTAGATTTATTTTTATGCATGTGGTAAAATTGGATTTACCCTTAGAACCATAAGGCAGCACATGAGTGATCTTCAAACCGGATTTTCTTGATTTTTGTTTATAAGATGATATATCCTATTAAATGACAGTTTATCCGGTGAAATTGTAATTATATCTAGCGTAATTAAAAAAATATTTCCTGATTAAAGCTTTATTTGGCACAATTGATTAAAACGTCATACTACACCAACTGTCACTTTTAATAATAAAAAAAATGTTACAAATATAATCTATTATAACGTCATACCACACTAACTGTCACTTTTAATAAAAAAAAGTGTTACAAATATAATCTATATACATATTAAATGACAGTTTGTCTAGCACAATTGTAATTTCATCTAGCGCAATTAGAAAATCTTTTCTGCTTAAAACTCTATCTGACACAGATCGGAAGAGCGTCATATTACACAAGCTGTCACTTTTAATAATAAAAAAAGTGTTACAAATATAATAGTGAAGAGTTGAACTCGTGACCTAAATATTCAGTAACATACTTTTAAACAATTATGACAACTCTTTTATTTGTTAACAATTTTCAAATATATATTGTTATTCTCGTGTGCTTTCACTCAAAGAAAATATTATTATTAACCACATATATACTTAAAGTCTAATTATATTGACACTACTTTTTTATTAATCTCATCAGTTTTTCAAATATACTAAAATAATCAAAATTAAAATGACACAAATGACCATCACATTTTTTAGAATTATAAATTTTTTTCTTCTCCTATCTTTTTTCCTCCACGTGCACCATAAAAAACATAATCAATCTATTTTAATTTTTATAATAAAAGCTATAAGAATCGAAAATAAAAATTTTCTTTACTTTGTAAAAATAAAAAAAAATTGCCACTAGCTATTACCTTAATTAATAAGTTAGTTTTTCTACAATGTCTAAAGTCATTTTGTTTACAGTGTCTCTAAATTTATAAACCTACGAAATTAGATTTATAGAAGAAATAAAGAATGAATTTAATTAATATTATAACTTCATACAAAAAAT
>CAVNYN010228597.1:0-30069 GCA_963692815.1 Nyctanthes arbor-tristis | reverse complement strand
CGTCATCTAACTCATCTTCTAATTCATACTCAAAACCTAATTTTAGAGGTATTGCAGATATGTCTACACTGGATGTCTCCTAAGTGGCTTGGGTGATGCTAGAAGTGTTCTGCGAAGCCTGAATACCCTGGTGGTTTGTGTCGTTGGAACTAGACCCATATGTGGGGTCATGGACCAGTTTATTTTTCTTCTCTCGTCGTGTTACACTCCAAGAAATGAGGTTTGTTGGGGCGAAAAAATAGCGACATATATTGTCGCTGCTACATCCTCTAGAGAGAAATAAATTGACGAAAAAACTTGAAAATTTTGCTACTTATTTGGGCTCAAAATTTTTACGACTATTAAAAACCTTCCATCTTGATTTCATTTATCTTCAAGGTCTCCTTCACTCACCGCTGCCGCACAGCATCGCTCATCCGCCACCACCGCCACTCAACGCTTTTCTTCTCTTTGACAACTATACCGCCATTCTTCACCTTTCTGTCGACTTCCCTGGTAAGCTTCTTTCTTTCCCTCTTTTTTCTTCGAATTTCTTTCTGGTTTTGTTTCTTCTCTTTGAATCAGTTCTCGATGCCGAGTCTCTTCTATGTCCTTTTCTCGGTGACCATTGTCTTCCACAGGCACCACTTGCTTTCTCCCTTTTTTATTACAGATAAGTAATTTTTTCCCTCGGTTTCTGTTTCCCTAATTGGATCTGATTTTTGGATCTGATTACCCTAATTTGATCAATTTTTGGATCTGATTTCACTAATTGTTATGATTTTGTTGTTCATGACTATTAAATGATTTAAAATTTGAGAAATTGGAGGGATTTTCCATTTCCGTCACTCTAGGGCTTTGGTTTGATATAGTAAAATATTTGGAGGAAAAAGTTGTGAATCAGTTTGTAGAAGAACTTTGAGAACAAAGCTGTGAACAAAATAGAAAAACAGGTTGAAGACATGTTTTGTCAAAGTGGTCTTGAGCCTTGTGGAAGATATTTTGACTATTGTTTAAAAAACAATGATGAAAGAAATCCAAATATTGCGAAAGTTCAAAAGGGAAATGGAAATGTTGAACAAATGAATGAAAATTTGAAGAATAATTTTGAAGCAAAAATAAATACCATTGCATTAATAATGGATAAGAGTAGAAAATTATTGGGTTTGTCTTTATGTTGCAAACTTTTACTCACTCTTTCTTGTTGGAATATAGGGTCAATACTTAACATATGAGAGTGATTTTAGAATCAACTAGCAGAAAGTTGCCACTTTTGACAAGGTTAATTCTGTTAGTCCTTGGTAACTTTCTAAGCCAACTATTGTCTATATTTTTCTATGCCCCTTATAGAATTAATTTGGTTTGAGGTTTCTCAATGAAGAATTTACTTTGTTTAGAAAAGAGCAAGAGTAGCTCTTCTTTGTATGTACTATTAATCTATTATATCAATCTAGCCTTTTTTCATTGGTTAAGTGAAAAATTTTCCATCATTATTAGAATCATAATGAAATCTTTTGTTCTTGTGAATGTTTATTTTGAACAGTTTTCTGCTATAGATGATTTTTATTATTTTATGTTCTCTACTTTTCTGCTTGTGCAAAATAATGATTTTTTGTGCTTTTTTCCATGCCATTCTTGATTCTGCAAATATACTTTTATCCATTAATCTTTTACTCAAATTTCTGAATTTCCATTAATCTGATATTATTTCTCCATTCCTTTTTCTTTAGGAAAATATGTAAAGAAGACTACACCATTTCACATAAAAATGTAAGCTTCCTGAAATCAGTTTGCTTAATCCATTGATTAATAAAGAAGAGTATACCATTGATTTACTTTATGTGGCTTGCTTTCTTTTGTTAAAAGTATATATCAAATAGTGTTGTCTACTGATTTAAAACACATTTTTAAGTGCTGGGCTTAGTGAACTAGTTTGCTTGTTTTGAACTTTCATGGACTCTTGCTGAAATGGTACACCTAAAGGTGTTTGTATGCTTATATTGTCTAAATTTAATATTTATGAGTTGATGAATAATATTATTACAAATAAAGAGTATTTATACTTCATGACCACTTGTAAATGGTAAACATATTGTGCAAGCATTGAGAAATTTATCCTTTAAACTCTTACCCCTGTAGAACAGCTCCATTCCATATTTATTGCATCAGATAGGCTAGCTATATGGTTCCTAAATAGTGGAACCAATTTGCTAAAACTTGATGAGCAGCAATGGGAAAATTTATAAAATGTTTGGAATATGTGTGGAAGCTCACTTATTATGCTGTTGTTGAATTTTATATTTTACCTATTTCCTAATACAAATCATGGAAGCTAACGATTTTAGTCTTAACACACTTAACTCTTTTGAACTGTATCTTTAGTAAGTTGGACTTATTAAAACTCACACCTCAAAGCTATTTTGGTTGGTGATTATTGTTCAACAAAGTGTAAAGTCAGTGTTTTCAAGGCATTTTTATGTTTGGAGTTTTTATTTATAGTGATCTTTTCCTCTTGCTTTATATATGTGAGGATGTGTGACTTACCTGACATTCTAGGGTGCATGTTTTCCATTTGCTTCTAAATCTCTTTGATAGAGGAATCATTTTATTTCTTTTCTTATTTCAGCTTTATTTCAACCCTGCAACAGTAAAAATGCTGAGCAATCTAAAGGTATTTTTCTAGCTTATTTGGTTATGAACATATATATATATATATATATATATATATACACACACACAAATATGTATATATGCTCACACACACACATGCGTTTATGAATGTGTGTAATTGCTCACGTGCACATGCACATACACCATAGTAGATGGTATCTAAAATTGTGAGGTACATGAGAATGTTACATTCCAGGATTTTTCATCTTTAGAGGGACTTAAGATTGTGCTTAGTTTGTAAATCTTAAAATTGTGCTCAGCTTGTAAATCTTTTCTTGTCTTGTATTTAAGATTCTATTATTGCTTAAATGTTTGGTTTTTAATTCACAGGTTTTTAATCCCCAGTGATGCATGTTTCTATTTTGTTCTAGTTTGAATCTTTGGCTTTTTAGTCTGTTTGATGCTTGAATTGAGTTAATATATATGGTTGAAATATAGCACATATTGTTAAATTTAGCATATCTTTGTTGAACTTTATATGTACCATTAGAATTTTAGTTACCATTAGCATATCTTTGTTAAATTTCTTGTCTTGTTTTCCTAGTAAGAGAAATGATTGCAACCTTTTGTTTTAGTTTAGATTCCAGTGAGATTGTCAAAGATAATATTAGGCGTACGGGTAGTCGTTGCCTGTCTTTTTTCTACTGTTTTCTGTTGGTGGTGATCATGATGGATTTTCTAGAAGTTTTTAGTGGAAATTTTCCGAGTGTTGATGAAGTTCTTTGTATGAACTTTGGGATCTTTTCCATTCTTGGTTGTCTTTTGGCTCTTAGTGTAATCTGTTAGTATATTTTCAGCTGGAATATCCTCCCTCTTATGAGTAGTGAATAGTCAGATTATATACTTATTTAGAATTATACTTATTCACCATAAATAAATTATATAGATCGGAAGAGCAGATGTACTTTCATGTGCATGCTGATTTTAAGCAAGTTGAAATCGAGAGCTGAAGACTGCAATAGGTTGTCCAATCACTACTAGCTAAAAGCCACAACGACGAGCCAAGTTAGCCTTTACAGGGATTTACACGGATTAATGGGTTGAGGTTTAATTAGTTTAGTTATTTCATTAATTGTTTTACATTTTCTACGAGTGAGTGTGTTTGTGAACTATGAGTAAGAAATTTGTAAGAGAATGATTACAGTGGTGTGTATGGGGATTAATGGTAATGTGTATACCCTTTTTTTTATTTTTTTTAATGTATGGGATTGTAATTTGTAAAAGAATGATACAGGTACAAGCATTTGGAATTATGGTTGCTGTGTGTACAATTTTTGTTTAATTTTTCAAAAAGATCTATTGTTGCCCCTGTAGATTTTTTTAAAAAAATAACTTTACCTCATGTCGCCCCTGTGCTAATGCTATAGCAACGACTCTGTCGTTGCCATAAGTACAAAACTTATTGGGGCGACAAGTCGTCGTAATATAGCAACTGGTGCGGGGCTATGGAGGCGACTCTTTAGGGGCGACATGTCGCTCCAATTTGTCTATAGGGGCGACATGTTGATCTATAGGGGTGACAAAAGTCGCCTCAATTTGTCCTTTTCCTTGTAGTATATTAGTGACTAATCTGAGCTTGTCTAATTTTCAAATGGGGTGTTATTAGGGGCATGAGATGTTTGTCCCATATTGGTAGCCAGAGAACTAGCTCTGGGTAGCTTGCTTAATGATATGTTTTCTTCAGATTCATCAGACACTTTCTTAGCTAGTGGATGTTGGGAACTAGAGCGAACATCTAGTGCAGGAGTAGAAAGGTTTGGAGGTACATCTCATTGCTTGCTATGTGTGAGACATGTGGCAGCCCCGAGAGAAGGATTTTCTTGTTCTTATTGAGGTGAGACCTCCACCACTGGCTCCAAGCAACTTGTGAAATAGTTGGGTCAAACGAGAGATTTGTGTGGGCTGACTATTGCACTACATTGTGAGGGATAGACTTGATTGGGATTGCAAGAATTGCCCTTTGAGTTAAAGGCCTTTTTTTTTCCCGAACCATTGGTGCAGGCACTGTTAAAGCTAGGTATGTTTACTACCAATTAGCCATGCACAATAAGCAGGGGGTTATAAGAAAATTAAGAGATTAATTGAAGAAAGTGGACCATAATTTGGGACAAATGAAAAAGGAAAAGAAGACTATTTTCACGAGATGGGTAAAGTCTTTTGAAACACAATTTTTCCTGGTTTTCAATGTTAATGAGGATACACAGTTTCCAAAATGATAGACTAGGAATGTTTCAATTAAGAATATTCATAGTTATATATTAGGAATAAATAGATTTAGACCCTCAATTATGGCATTCAAATTTCAAAGAAAAGAGAAAATAAGAGAGAATAAAACGTCGCTTTATCTTCTTAAAAAAGAAAAAAAATCAGTTTACCACAAACTCTGCCAAAAACTTTGGGTGGGAAAATAGTAGTAATATGGGTACCGAGACCTAATGCTATATTGATGAGGTCCCTACTAGTATATTTACCACAGATTCCTACAACTAGATAGAGTCGCCCAAGAAAGATAAAAATTGGTAAAAATGGATATATTTGAAAATCCAACTCAAGCGAACTTGGATAAAAATCTTAACCCTCAAGGAGTAATGGAATGAAGCACACAAGATATAGGAAAAACATTCAAAGAGATTCACCATTGAAATTGGTTGTGCGTATTGTAAAAATTTAGAACAACAAACACAAGAAATAAAGAAGGAGAAATAATCTCAAAGTTGAAATTTCATCCAACTCAAATTCATGTTCATAATTCTCAATACAAGTGTTAATCTAACATATAAATATAGTGGAGGATAAGTTGGAGAAAAGGAGAAGACAAATAAATGAAAAAGACAATTAAAAAGGTTTAAAATTTTAATTGAAGTCATCTGCGTGCTGCCAAATGATAAATGTGTGACTGACGATAACTATGCGACTGCAATATAGGGGCTTTGTAGCTGCAGTGAAGAATTTTCTTATTTCGGCTCATGTATTTTGTGGCCGCAGATAGCTTGATTGTGATCGCATAGGCCAATTTTTCCAGCACCACAGAAATTGCAAAATCTAGTCTTGAGCTTGCGACTTCTATCAGCTCGACCCCAGGGTTCCTCCCTTCGTATATTTGGCTAGACAATTCTAATTTCTTGTCTAACTGATCCTTGACCTTGATGGAATTAAATTTCTTGATCTTTATTCATACAACCCATGTCCAAAACTCGCTGATATCATCTTTTTGGACCATTTTCATTTCTCAGTTTCCAAAATACCGTCTTTGACTTTCAAACTCAAAATTATCATGGTTATCATCTTCAATTAGTAACGAGTAAAAAATGAGGTGGATCCAGATCACATCATATACATTCTTCACATTTAATCTTGCTTTGCTCTATTTCCTAGATTTTTTTTGGTTTTGAGGATATTTGAAAATTTTTATAAAGTTTTATGTGTTATTCATTGAACAAGTTATGTAATTTATTTGTTACAACACATCTTATTCATGAAACATAGTATGTTATTGTATGTAACACCATGTGTTATTCATTTAACATGCTATGTTACTACTATAACAACCTATATTATTACACTTCTAAATTTGTATAAAATGCCCTATTACATATAGAAATATTTCTAAATAGTATACATTATTTACGTAGCTAGAAGAATTCAGACGTAATGAAACTGATTAAAAAAATGAAGATGTTGATAGAAAATTTTCTAAGAAAAGTTATAACAACGAAGACGTAGAGATTTTTTTTATTACTATTAATATCAGGTTTATTGGTAAACATCTAGTATCCAAAAAAGTTGAAATTAACCATGTTCCCCTCTAAATACATAGTCCTTATTTAAATGAACACGAAACCACTTATATCATAACATAGGGCACTCAGATTTTAATTTTGAGGCTGCCCTGCATGCGAAGATTTTAATTTTGAGGCTGCCCTGCATGCGAAGAATCACATGAATTGAGCAGTATCATAGACATCAAGCAAGAAATAACAACAACACGAAGAATAATAAAAACAAGAAGTTTGTTTTTTTCTCTGTTCGTCGCAGTCAGAATCTAGGAAAATCAAAGTAGTATTTGTTATTAGATTCGTTTCCTTTGTTATTAAATTTCTCCCAGAGAGATACAAAAAGCAATTTTTATCGGCGGATTAAGAGCTTCTTTTCGAAACAATCTAATTTGCCATAGCCTACGTGAATTGAAAATGAGGTACCAAAGAGTTCTTCCTAAGCTAGGGTCTCCTAGCTAAGTGTTGTCATAAACCGTGACAACGGCATTGTCCCTCCAAAAGTGACATTCTTACAAACCTTAGTATCACAATTGTAAGATAACAAAGCTTCTCCATTGTAATCTATCAAGATTTGCCCATTGTTGAGAAGGCATAGAATCCGAACTCCCCCATCAAGATTAACCCCTCCATTCGAGGACAAATACCCAAAATGCAGGACCAAGACAATACTGCTTCATCCAAGACTCTTTTACGGCGTATTCTTTCATCACCCATATATGCACCAACCCTATTGGACCAATTTTACTCATGGCAACCGACAGAAAACCGCCAAACACCGCGAGATGAGGACTCTGACTTATTTTGAAAATCGTATCCGTGGGATTAGGTACGTCTCGAAATGAATCACCTATGAGGTCAAAAGATAATATATCAAGAGAAGAATTTGACTGCCCTGTGCGCCGTTCACTTATCCAGTGAAGTCTCCCATTGAACAAAACTCCTTCCCAAGACCATGGGTCTAGTTTATAAGGCTACTCTCCTATGCTTCTCCATTCATTCCTACTCAAGCTATATACCTCTGACTCGGCACTATCGTTCTTGAAAGAGTAACCTATCCGGACTAATTTGTACTCATTAGAAATTGGATTGTATCCAAAACCCCAGAAATATTGATGCAAATGTTTCCAATCTAATCGGGGTGGTACAACTTTATATTCCCTTGTAAAAAGATTGTATACACACATCGAGTGGTTGGCCGAACCACCCTCTAAGCACAGAAGGCCGTTGCATGAGGCCAACACTCTGAATTCCGGTGTGAAACAGGTAAAGGGTGTTTTGATTTTACTCACAGTTCCATTCTCATGATCAGAAAGTTCAATAAAGTGAAGCTTGTTCCAAGTACCATGATTATCACATGAATGGACAAAGAGAAACGTGAATCCTGGATTTTGAGAGAGGTGCAGATGACACAGACGAGGATCCTTGGACAAGAGCAGCCAGGATCGACATACAAGCCTGCAGGACTGGATAACAGATTTGATGGGCAGCCTCGAGAGGATGTCTTTGAAGATGTCCTGCGGCAAACAACCCAAGTTAGTTATGGATACTTCATCTTCTTCCTTCTTAGGGGACTTCGTTTCCTTCGTAGACCTACTATGAAAACTCATGGCAGCTGGAATGGCAGAAAAATTAAATAAATAGAAACTAAGGCCGGTATATAAATGCGTGTGTGTATATAAGGTGACTATTTTTATGGACGGAGAGTAATTAATTAATAATTAAAATTAATTTTACTTTTTTATTATCATGAAGGCGTGGCCTTAATTTGTGTAAGGTTCAAGAATAGAATGGAGAAGGTGTTTTTTATTTCATTCATTAAACTCATATATATATATATATATATATATATATACACACACACAGAGTTCGGCTTCTAGGATAATTACAATGACACCAGTGATAGATAAAATAATTTATACAAGAGTGGAGACACAATTCCTAAGCATTATAGAGTTGTTGACTAATCTGGATTTATGTATTAGGATTGGAGAAAGCTTGCTGGCCGATCAGACTCCTTGCTGGCGGAGGACTTCTCATCTGTGCAAGTTTGGTTTCTGGGCATTTCTTTGTTGCATGGAGTCACCATGCATGGCGTCTCACTATTATGCTCAACATGCCCCCGATCTGTGAATTTATTAGGAGCTTAGAAGAATCTTCCATAACCTTTTATAGACTTAGAAAACTTGTTATATTTAATTTAATAAATTGGAAGAGAAGATCCGCTGCCCCACAAAAAATGGTCTTAATTACTAGAATCATGACTTTATTTGGAACGCACTTTAGCAACCGACCATGGCCCCTTGCTCATACCAACTGAATTAGATATGGAATGGCAATTGATTTCGTGTACATGTGTAATTGAGATAAAATGAAATATACACAAACATTAGGAACGGAGTTCGGTTCCTGTTGGACGTTGGTAATGTCATTTCCTTTTGTTATAATAATAATAATAATAATAATAATAATAATAATAATAATAATCTATATATTAATAATAAGCGAAGTTTGTATGGCATAGTTTTTCTCGCCACTGGTCTGGTTTCATAAGGATTCTAATGATATCACTAATAACGTCATCTGTGAAATTATATATTAATAATAAGAGAAGTTTGTATGACATAGTTTTTCCTGCCACTGGTCTGGTTTCATAAAGATTCTGATGATGTCACTAATGACATCATCTTTGAAATTATATATAAATTTTTATTTTTTTCTTGAATTGTCTACTTCATTGCATCTTCCTTATCTTTTCATAATTATATTTTCCTAAACTGCATCCTCTTTATCTTTTCATAATTATTTTTCCTAAATTATATCGTTTGCCATCACACAAATCTAAGTTTTTGGGGTTTTGGGTGATTTAGCTTGAGTGATTTAAATTTGGGTTTTATTTGATATTATTGTCAAATTTGTAGTCCGATTCTACAAATTGGGAAAATGTTCATCAAATTCGGAATATTATGAAAAATAGAGAAGTGCAAAATACAACGGGTTTTAGCTGAATTGAACTGAATAATATCACATATATGTTTGAATTTTTTAAACTGTTATTTTCTAAATTATTAATTTTTAATGTACATTCAATGAAGACTAGCTACTTCAATTTATATAAGTTTTTGTTGAAATTTTTTATTGTATTATTCCTGTGCAACGCATGGGGTGAGAATTCTACTACTAGTACTGGTACTAGTAGTAGTAGTAGTAGTAATAATAATAATAATAATAATAATAATAATAATAATAATAATAATAATAATAATAAGGTCTAATAGAATTTTTTCCTGTCTTTTTTGCTTGTGTCAATAATGATATCATTTTACTATTTTTTTTAAGAAAGATAATTTATGTCATTCTTATGATTTTGTTTTCCAATTTTATTGTGGAAAATTATATTGTATTTGGATACTGGCGTCTCTCTCCTGAATTGTTAAACTAGACGCTCCTGCCAAGAATCTTCCTTCTCAGCCCTCCAATAATAACTGTGAATCTATGCAGACTGAAATTATACTCCATGCGTACCGAAATTATACTCTGTAATTAATCATTGAACCATGGGTAAAAAAATTGATTCTTAAATGGATACCGCACTTGCAAGTAATATATAATACAAGTGATAAATTTCATATTACTCCCTTATATATATCCAATAAGTAATATGAAATTACTTTAAAAAAATTATATACTTGGTGCCTAAATGTTGTGGTGAAAATTGCAGTATGGTGTTGTAGTGCAACTATTTTTGTTCCCAACTCAGATTTTATTCCCAAATTTCTTCAATTTTGTGACTTAGCTGAAGTCTTCCTATTTTTTTCCTCCAATTTCATGAATTAGTTGGAGGCTTTTAGTATCGATAATTGTTGCACTATACTGCTTTTATTTTACAAATGACACTTTGTAACGATACCGTAGTTTAGTTGAAAATCATTAAGGGCAACACATATATAAAAACAATGAATGGATATGGATGGAATGGATTAAGTAAATAAATACCTTCAAATAAATCTTGGGGTGATTGAGTATTTTTAAGACTCAAATTTGAAAAGATTAATCTACTTTTATACACGAATGCACTAATGTTTTGCAGAAACGGGGTGAAATTACAATTTCACCGAAATTACAATTTCAGCCCATGTTATGTGCTAAAAGAATATATATATATATATATATATATACAAATAATAATATAATTTTACTCGCTATCTGTAAATGTATTTGTATAATCATCCGTACATGTAGCACTAAATTTGAAAAGGAAAGCAAATATAAGGACATGATATAATCACATATATTATATAAGATGAGTGGTTTTTATTTTGATGAATAAATAAATGCGAGAAAAATCTATTTGAATTAATCGCTCATTTGAAGCAATGTTAGTACCCTCTTTTTAGTTCTTATTTCATTTTTGCATGTTACTTTCTTAAATTTTATTAGAGTTTGATATATTACTTATCTTCAAAAATTTTGAGATACGCGTTTGTTGTGATAATTTGATTGGTTCATTGAATTTCTAGATATATTGTATTTTTTTTGTCTGTTGATCTATGCAATAGTATTATGTACTGTGATTTCAACAGACATGATCACTTAATGACTAGTTGACTTCTAGATGGTGAGTAGTAGTGAGCATGTATATCTTCATCTCAAATACAGGTTCTACTCATATAGTTCCCAATTTATGATATACACTACATTTTTACTCCCTCCATCCTACAAAGATATTCCCCTTTTATTTTTCATGTAAACTAAGAAACATATTGAAAATGTACAATTTAACAATATATTTCTAACATACCCTTTGACTTATTTGATATTTCACTTTAGTTGTTTTTTATTTAGATTACTATACACCATAAACGAGGGTATATTAGAAAACTAAAATATTACTTAAGAAAAGAGTATAATTTGGGACGGATAAAAAATAAAAGGAGGAATATCTTTTTGGGACAGAGAGAGTATTATTTTGCAACTAAACTGGATTAATACTTCGTATATTTCTATCCATTAATGACACGTATGCTTTTTTAATTAGCAGATGTTAAGAGCAACAAACTAGGTTTAAAAACATGCAAATAAAGAACGTGGATGAGGTAATAGATGTAGTAAATTTGAATTGGATGATCTATACACAAAACAGGGACGGTGCCAAGATTTTGCATAAGTTGGATTTAGAGAAAAAACAGTAGGGGTTGGAAGAAGTTGGAGCTTCCTTCCCGGGGATTCGGGGGAAGCAACCCCGACAATTTTTTTATACTATAAATTGTTTGAAATGAAATTATAATAGAAATACGAGAATATGTAAAAATTTTAAAAAAAATTGACATAGTCTCTTTTATAAATTAGTTTAAACCAAATCTGAAAAGTAATAGTATTTCTCTAAATACACAAATCATAAGCATGTATAATAACTTTAACCATCATTTATCTATAAAAGACAAACAAAAACAAATAGATAGTGCAGTACAAAAAATAAAAGAGTCTTCGTTCTCCTAGATACACCATAAAATAGACAAAAAGTGCTTAGAATTAGATTTACGTAAAATAGATAACAAGTCGGATTTGTTTTGGACTAAGAAAACTTGGACTTATTTTTGGTATTGAGCTTACTAGCGAATTTTTTTTTAAAAAAAAAATTTTGTTGAGTTTAGGCTGGACCGAGCTAACTTTTGTTGGGCTACTTAGGCAAAATTTTGGGGTTGTTAAATATGTACAAATAGTTACATTTCCATCTTGCACAAGTCATGCCAAATTATGGAAATTGCACAAATCAGGTGAATAATGCAATTCAATTGCAAAACTACGAACAATTAATGCATGAAAAATACAATTATGAATTTTAATTAATAAATAAAGGAAATAATATATATATATATAGACACACACACACACACACTTATATGTGGAAAAGCATGCAAAATTGTAGTGAGAGTTATGAGTCACAAGCTCAAATTAAGATAACAGCTTAAAAAAATTGAATAATCAATTAATGCATGGGCATAAATTGGGTACAAAAACTATATAAGTCACATTCAACCAATACTGATGCGACAATTGAATTTAAATATTTTTGCTATGAAGATTTATGCATTTTCTTTGAAAGGCTCGATCAATTGGTCAATTTGGTATGAAATGTTTCTTTACCACCGTGACTAACATATGTTATCTATTCAACAAAAAAAATGATGACAGACTGTGGCATCAATGGTTTTACTATGTCGAAATATAGAAAAGAAAATGATGAATGTGTCCCTTTGATTGTGTTTCAAATTTCAATTCAAAATATAAGAAATATGTAATTACAGCTTTTTAAATTTTGATCCCGGTTGTGTATCGTTGAATGGATATGAGTTGTTCCATTTGATTGTGATAGAATCAAAATGTAGGAAAATATGTGTCTACAAATTTTTTAACTTTGATTTATGGGTTTTCTGTGGCATGCATGTGTAATTGTAGGTAAAATACTCAATTTTCTTTAATAAGAAAGAAAGTGGCTATTAGTTAAAATATATAGTGTATATGATTTTTTTCTTGTTTTTTAAAGAATATTTTTATTCATAGGACTATGGCGGAAATTAGAGCTTCTTTGATGTGGCTCGGACAAAAGGCAATCATTTCATTGGTGTGTAAATGAAGGGTGTGCTTATCCCTTGTATGTTGAATCCAACAATCCAACCCTACACAATAGAAATGGTAGTGATGAGGTTGGCAACTTAAATATTGGCGAGTATAGATTTGGTGAAAAGTTTTTATTGTTTTCGTCCAGCATGTATAATTCCAAGAGATGATCTACAAGGCAAGTTATGTGTGACCTATCCATCTTGCAATAGAGCTCATACATATAGTCACTCATGCTTGATAGGTGTTTTTATCGGTAGTCACAGACAAGAAGTAACACAATAATTTTAGAATGCATCCATTCCTCACATTGGGGGCAAAATGCATAGTTGCACACCATGAGATGCCATAGTTGACATGAAGAACAAGTATGGCATCACAGCAAACTTGATAAGGCACAGCGACGTTTGGAGCACACTTTAATTCATTGAGAGGCAACTCTTTGGAAACATACAAGGATCTCTTATTTTGTTTTGTAGTTGGAAACTTTGCTTCCAAGTATTTCTCTTTCTTTAACTATGCAATTGTTTCACAACGTAATTTGTTATTCACGGACTAGTCTTGATTTACTTCAATATTTTGCCCTTATTTTACTTGTACTTGTTCTTATTTAATTTGAAAGAAACATGTCTGATATTTCACTTCTATTTATTAAAAGGTTATAATATTTCACTTCTACTTATTTCTTTAATTTCTTTTTGCTCCTATTTGTTTTGGATTCAACAACAACTAAAATACCAATTAAGTGACACCAAAATATTGGCACTTGAAAATGATATTCATTTGATGATATTCATGTAAAGATCACTACATGAAGAAGTACTAGTTATCGTAATTACAAAGATTATTACATGTATTAGCGATAACCCAAAATAGCATGAGTGTTGACCAGAGTATTTGAAGTAGATAAAACGGGAGACATGATACAAATAAAAAGTGAAAAAAAGAACCAAACAAATCATGAAGTCATCTAGTTGTAAAATACAATTTCAAATATCACCTTAATTCTCATAATTTGAAATTGAAAAAAATAAGGCTACAATCAAGGTGTGGTACATTGAATGACATAAAAAAATATGATAATGTGTGTGTTGATGGATATATATATATATATATATATGATATTAAATTCTGATATATATTAATGAATTTAAATATATTAATAATAACATATATAAAATATAGCTAGTGTGTGTATATATATGTATATATATGGTATCTTAAAAGTGACATAAGTTATGTAAAAAATCCTTACTTTTGCAATAAAAGAGTATTGACCTGATTTTTGCAAATTAAGTTTAAAAGTACCATACTCCATGTAATTTTCCCTAACTAAAATGTCCTCAATATTTATCTAAATGAAAGCCCAAATCAAAAGTAGAAGATAAGTACGCTATGACCCTCTAATTTGACCAAAAAAAAAAAAATAAAGTAGAAAATAAGAATGAAATAAAAAATAAATAAAATAAAAAATTATCATTCTTTCACAACTTATATGCCCCCATCACTGTTGAACTCCATCAAAAAACCAACACTATTTTTTTCTTTTAAGAGCCCGTTTGGTATAATTTATTTTTTCCATTTATAAATTTACCTATCAATGATTTGACAACTACTCAACAATCACCACACATTTTAAACTTTAATTAAATCTTCACCACTCATTTTCACTCTTTATAAATTTTCTTTATAAAATGACTTTATAAATCTAACTAAACAGGCTATAAATTAGTGGGATGATTGGCATTGACTTGGTACAATTAGGGTCGGCTCTCCCCCAAATTCTAAAGAAATTTTCTCATGTTTAAAGGGAGACTTTTCCCCAACAAAAAACCGAGGTCTTACCAATTTGCTACCATTTTTATTATATTTTATTTTTATTTTTTTGGCAAGGACAAATCCAAGAGGAGGGAGAAATCCCTCAACTATGAATTTCTTTTTTCTTTTTTTTCTCTTTTTTTATTTTTCATATTTGTTCCAGAACCACAGTAGTTGCGGTCTACAATCAGCTATGTGTAAAATTGAATATTTTTCCAATGAGATGCTACCATTCGTAGCAGTAACCATGGCATGAATAATTTTCGGAAAATAGCCATTTGTATGTCACAATTTTCTGAAAATCGTGTTTCATATTAACTTTAGGAAGAAAATAACGGTTTTGAATTTGGGGCGGAGCAGCCGAGATGGAGAGAAATGAGTTGGAAAGCAGACCATTTATTTCATGGGGAAATTACCCTATTTATCATACTGAAACACATCGTTAAGAATATCAACAAGACAAATTCACATATAATAGATATACATACTACAATAAAAATGTAGAAAATACCCCATATAGGAGAATTGAATATGGGACCTCCAGGTCTTAGTGCCTCAGCTACCCTATTTACTTAGAAACTAAGTTTTGTCTAGAAATACTTGTTGGTGTGATCTAAATTCCAAAAATATTTGGTTACTTTTATTTATTTAATTAATTGAATTCTACTCCTAAACACCCACCCCAACCACACCCTAGCCAACACCCAACCTTGCTGACCGAAATCCGGCCGGCTGAATTCTGGTGGTCGTCACTGAATTCTGGCAAATTTTTTTATTATTTTCCTTTATTTTCTCTTTTCCCTTTCTCCCTTTCTCCCCTTTTTTTAATTTTTTTCTTTCTCCTTTTCTTTTTTCTGACGATATTGTCAGAATCTTCCTTTTTTTTTTCATTTTTTTTGTTATTTTCTTTTTCCTGTAACATTTTTTTGACAAAGTGTGCTTTCTGTAACAACCTATGTTATTGAGTAATCTATATTGTTTGTGTAATGGCTAATGTAGAACACATGACATAGTAGATCGAGAGAGAAGTCAAAATTGAGCGTGTTATTCCATTTTGGAAGTTAAATAATGAGGTGATCAAGGCTCATAAATACCAAGTTGGTGAGCTCCATCAGTTTTTAGCCATCCGAGGTTGTTTAGATCTTTAAAATTCAAATTTTATGATTTTATGTTTTTCTTTTTTTTTTGATTTTTTTATAATTTATTATTTTATGTTTTGGACCATATCATTTGTCAAAGGTTATTTAACTACAGTTCAAACTAGTGTTCATCATTCATTGCTTAATAACAATCAATGTCATTTGCATGACAAGTTATGTTATTTGTCTAGTAAGTTATGTTATGTTCATTACACGTTATCTTGTTTCTATAACAAGTTATGTCACGTGTGTAACAATGTATGTTATTAAATAATCTGTGCTATTTATGTGACAAACTATGTTATTTTCTTAACAGCCTATATTAAAATAGTATAATATCATTTACCATGAATTGAAATGTGAAACAATTGATACTATATATATGAATTTTAAAAAAATAATTTTAAAAAAAAAGAGAAAAAACAAAGAAAAAAGGGGAAATAAGAAAAAAAATAAAAAAAGCATAAAAAGAAAAAATAAAAGTAACATAAAAAGAAAGGAAAAAAATCCAACCGGGTGTCGGTTGCCGGACCGATGGGAGGGTGGGCGTGGGTAGGGGGTTAGGGTGATGAGATGAGGGTATTAAAAAAATATTTATTAAGAAGACAAAAATAATAAAAATGTCAAAAAAATAACATGCCTTGTTACATGCATATTTCTTTCTTTTTTTTTTCCGGTGTTTATGGAATTGATTTTACATGAACTAATTCTTTTGGACTTCTGTATCAATTCATTTTCAACCACGCATTCTTTAGAAAGACCTTTTTTACAATTCTCTATACTACCTTTTAACCATACATTCTCAATGAGAAAGTTGTGGCCAATAAGATGAAATTGGAACTTTTCAATTCCTCTTTTAACAGCAAGGATTTCCTTGAAAGTGGAATGGTAGTGTTTTTCTGCGTCAGAAAATGATCCACTTTTATATCCACAGATTCTTCTCTTTCCATCTTTTTCTTCAAGCAAGACAGCTGCCCAAAAGCAATCACTTGCATCTGTCTGAAGTATTCTTTTCCCGTTAGTGGAAATATGTAATGAAGGTAATGAGGACGCTTTTTCTTAATGGCTCGAACAGCTTTTGTTTGAGCTGAAGACCAAGGAGGAGGATTTTTCTTTAACATATCCTGGAGTGGCCTAATAATAGGAGCTAAATGATCCACAAATTCTGCCATGTAATTAACAATACCAAGAAATTGCTGAACCTCAATCTTGGAAAGATTGTCATCTGGGAATTTCAGAAGTTCTTGGCCAACATGAGACTGTAGAGAGTATTGACTATCTTTAATGTGCATCCCCAAGAAATCAACTTCATTTACCCCAATCACCATTTTCTTTTGAGAAAGCATAATGCCATAATTCTTGACAATATTGATGAATTGAGATAGTCACAGTTCATGAGAAATTTCATCCTCTGAAAAGAGAAGAATATCATCAATATAGACCAAAGCAGTAGAGAGAAGGGGATCAAATATCCTTGTCATGGCCTTCTAAAACAGAGAGGGTGTAGTTTTTAGACCAAAAGGCATAGCAGTCCATTGGTAATGGTGGTTTGGAATGCAAAAAGCTATTTTGTACCGTTCTTCTGGAACAATACCTAATTGCCAAAATCCTGCTTTAAGATCAAATTTTGAGAAGACCTTAGCCTTGGATAGATTGGCAAACATGGTTTTTTCTATCTGGAAGAGGGAATTTTTCATCAGCAATGAAGGCGTTGAGAGGTTTATAGTCAATGACTAGTCTAAGTTTTCCTCTGACTTGTTCACTTCTCTTGTTAACATAAAAGGCTTGGCATGCCCGTGGAGAAGCTGTTGGTTCACTAAGTCATTTTTGTTGTAACTGGGCAAGTTCTTTGGTAGCTATTTGAAGGTGTTCTGGGTTTATTTCATTGTGGCTGGCTTTTGCAGGATTAATGTCTTCATTTTTCTTAAAAGGAAGAGAAATTAAAAAAATCTGGGTTTTTCCATAAGGGATTTGTGCATCTGGTGAGAAAATCTGTGTGAGATTCTGCACAACAATGTCAGATGAGGATTTCAGTAATGTTTTGGTAAGGTAACATGGAAAAATGTACGCCTGGTTGGAGGTAAGGCACATAGTAGGACTTGAACCGTAAACCATCAGGGAGAGGAATAACTCATTTTTACCAAAGCTGTCGGATAAGATCAAATCCAATAACAATATCTTTTCCTGGTGAGGAAGACCCAATGAACTTGTGATAAAGACTCAGTTCTGGAAAAAAAATGAATCTTGACTGGTTTACTGATAAGTTCAGTGGTAAAATATCTGCTGGCAGATTGGAAAACTTCTTGATGTGATTTCCACATTTCTGGTGGAAGAATTGCTGGATTGAGAATAGAACTGGCTGCTCCTGTATCAAATAATCCAATTAATGAGATTGGTTTCTCATATTTTCCTGGAAAATTTGCACCTTAATCATGGGAATAGATAACAGGAGCGAGAGATTGACAACTTGAATACCATAGCATCAGAGATGCTATCTGAATCATCATCAGAGTATTCTGAAGAATCTTCATCATAATCAATTGCGAAGATTGTTTCCGGAGACTGTTCATCTTGCTCAGAAAATAGAGCTTCGAGATCTTCATGATCCTCAGGGTCAAGTTTGGTGGCAACAAAGATTTGTTGAAGATTTTTATCCTTCTTTCTGCTGGGACAATTCTTTGCAAAGTAACCCTTTTTTGCAAAGATGAAACATCTGTTTCCTTTTTTTGTAGAGAATTTGCGTATTTTCTTCTTAAAGAAAGGCTTCTCAGATCTTTGAAATTTTGACCTGAATCGTCTCTTGTGAAATTTCTTCTTTATGCAGCAGTCACAATTCTTCATAGAATGTTTGCATTTAATTTGCAAGGCTGAATTGGTGCAAGCATTCTTTAATTTACTGCTGGTGGCACTGACTTCCTTAAGAAATTCAGTTTGTATACAAAGTTTCTTCAGAGTTTTCATAATCCATCCCTGAAGTTCTCCAAGGGATGTTCGTTGCAGAGTTTGTCCCCGAAGTTCAAGAACTCGGAGAGTTTCTTGGTCAAGTGGATCAGGAATAGAATTCAAATAAGCTTGCTTAGCATTAGCATCATCGAATCCTCCAATAACATAGTATCTTTGAATAGTATTGGGAAAATGCCTTTCCAGATCTTTAGGCTAGTAAGAACAACATTTGAGCCTGAAAAACTCTTCTCGTGCAGTATCCTTGAGGTGATCTATCTTTCCACAGAATTCAGAATGTAGAATTTGGAAGAAAGCATCGACCGTAGACAGCTGCAATAATTGCCATTGTTTATATTCACCAAGATTAATATACCAATCTCTAAGAAAACCAGTGAATGAGTTGCACAGGCTTGAATTACAGTAGCATGCGACATATTTGGCTTTAATAATTCAGAGTAAGCCCATGCTAGCATTTCATAAAACCTGTTTTTCCATGAAGAGAGAGGAATGTCATCAAAAGTGAATTTTGTTGAGGCATTTGCTGTTGAAGGATAAGCCGATGAAAACGTTTCTGCATTAGGGCTTTCATTACTTTCATCAACAAGTTCCTCAACCATGGGTTCAGTAGTTCCTATTGGTTGTTGTTGACCAGAGAGACCAGAAGATGACGTCTAGCCAGGGCCAGAATTTGCTACCATAAAGACTCATCAGTTGAGCTTTCAGAAGACTCATCAGAGGATAGGGTTTCTTTGATGATTGGAAAAGAGGGAGGTTTGTGTTGTCTAGTTTCCTGTAAAAAGTCTCATATGGGATTTTTGGCCATCATTTGTGAAGGTTTTGGCTCAAAGTGTGACTCTGTCATAGCAGTAGGTAAAGGTTGAGTGATAGATGATTTCGGTTCAGAGGTTATAGGAACAGGTTCTACCGGAGGAACAGATTGAGTCTGTTTTGGCACATATCTGAATTTTGGTTTTGGAGTTCTTAGCTTTCTTTCCCATTCTTCTGGAGAAAAGAGAGATTTGCTAGACCCAAATATAGTAGATTCAGTTCGTAGGTCAAGTGGTCAAGGGTTTATTGATACTGAAGAGTAATATAGTGTGGATGGTGGTATAGATACTGCTGTTTGACGCTTCAAGGAAGATAGTTGTGTTTTTAAATAGTGAATCTCTCTTTCCTGGGAGTCAAAAGGTAATTTGTTTTCAGGCAGGGTCATGATTTCATTATGGAGCTGTTGAATTTTCTGTCTGCAGGCTTGTATGAGAGTGAGTATGGTTTGGGTTTGTTGTTGAAGAATGGCTTCAATCCTCTGTTGACTTTGATCAATCTTTCTGAGTAAATTATTCTAGCTTAAAGCATTTTCTGATTGCCAGTTTAACACTGCTTCAGCAGGAGAGAGTTGTTCCAAAGATCCATCCAATCTTCAAGAGGTTGGATTAGGTACTTTCCAAGAGTGACAGGAATGATTTATTTCAAAGGAGCCCAGAGGGGGACAATCATCTTGGGTTGGTGGATGAAACATACAAACTGTCTGAGAAGCAGGAGGTGATGGCAGACTAGACCAGTCACACCTTTTATGATATGGCTCATGATCATCCTCATCTTCATCCCAACCAGTGGGAATAATAGGTTCATCAACCTATTGAGGAGGAGTAAATTTGACATAATAGTCAAATTTTCCAGAAGGCTTGCCAACGAGAGCAACAGTTGGATCATTCTAGTTCTCAAAAGCTTGGTGAAGCTACCTTTGAGACTTTCCCTTGTTTTTTCTCCTAGATTGTCGGAAACCATAGTCATCCTGATAGGGATCAGTTTCTTGAAAACACCGAGAGCACGAACGCATATCCCAGTAAATGTGTCCGTCGTTATCCATCTTGTCATAGATGGGTCCACCATTTGCATCAAAATCTTGGATGGGGACTACTATATTCTCAAAAGGGAATTGAGTGGGAATACACTGTGGTTTTTTTGGCTCCTTTTTTCTGAAGTGGATCTCCACTTCTCCTGTAGGTTTCTTTAGAAATAATGGCTCAGTGGATTAGACAGGTTGAGCATTTTGGTTGCCAAGATGCTTCTACTCATAACTGGTGATCCAGGTCTTTGAAATAAGCTTTATCAACTCAGATATGGGGATCTATCCAGGTACATGGGTGACATATGGCACATCATCTGTATCCACATGGATAAAAAGAGCATCCTCTGTCCCTAGATTTGCAAAATCAAGTGTCCTAGTAAATTAGGATCAATGACATTTGGATCTTGGGAGTCTTAAAATGCACTGTCAGTCCAATTTGGTGATTGTGATTCCTTTTCCTTTCCTTTGCTTGATTTTGTAAGAGTTGTGGAGCTGTTGGGTCCTATTTCTGAGGAAGATATGTTTGCTTCAAAGAGCCTTTTCTGAGTAGATTGCCCTTCTTGAGTCCATTGAGGATATTTACTGGTAATACCAAGACTTTGGGAAGGTCTGCCCATGAATAATTGATTCCATGGTGTGTCATCATCAAGATTAGTCTGAGTCTCTTGGATTTTTGATTCCCAGCAAGGAAACATTGTCCTCGCCATTCGTTTTGTTTTATCAAATTTGGAGATGTGAATTTCAATATCTCGTTGGATCCTTTTGCGATAATCATTAGGAAGAAATTCCCATGGAGTATCATCTTCAACTTTTGGCCAAATTTCAGGCGGAATGGATTGATTGATTTCTGCTATCCTTCTCTGGAATTCTCAAAATTCTTTTGGGTATTTTTCCCATTCTTTGAAGAGATCAAAAGGGAAAAGAGAATATTCCTTGACATGTGAGAAATGATAATAAGCATTCAGTTCTATAAAGTATCCCTGTCTTTGGAAAATAAGAATGACATGTAGATTTTCCACGGAAGTCCTGAGGTTTTTGTGTTTGAGGCAGTAGGCTTCAAACATTTTGATCCAGTGATTAAGTGGGTAGGCTTCAAACATTTTGATACAGTGATCAAGTGGATAGAACTATCCAAAGAAAACCTTTGCAAAGTACCTTGATGTCGTAAAGACATTTGAACAGATTTTTAGGTATATGAGATAACTGGTCATCTTATAAACCGGGAAACAAATGCCAATTTGATATAATTCCATTAGATACCAGAGAAAGCATAATAATTTCTTGCAAAAGATAAAGTTTTTAGAGATGTCTCTGAAACTATTTTGCTCGAGCTAGTTGAACCTGAATAGCGTGAGAAAGGTATAGTCTGGATGAAATCCCAAATTTCCAAGAACATCGACGCCATGGTCACGGATTAGGATAGACTGATATTTGAACAAGGATTCTTTGGCTCTAGTTTTGATTGTTTTGGTTTGTATCAGTTACTGAAGATCTGGGGGAGAATTATGAACAAAGTTAAAAGGTTGCATCATATAGACAATGGGAACCTGTATGGCTTGAAAGGGAGATATTTTCGGTCTAGACAGGAGATCTGGGAGGAGATTGTGTTTGCCTTTGATGTGTTTTACTTCAATGGTGAAGTTAGAAAACCATTCTTCCCATCTGAGTAATTGGGAATGAGGGATCTGCTTTTTTTTTTTAAAGTTGAGCATTTTCAGAAAAGCAGACATGTCCATTTCAATGAGAAAGTGGTGGCCAATAAGATGGAATTGGAACTTTTCAATTCCTCTTTAAACAGCAAGCATTTCCTTGAAAGTGGAACGATAGTGTTTTTTTTTGCGTCAGAAAATGATCCACTTTTATATATATCCAAAGATTCTTCTCTTTCTATCTTTTTCTTCAAGCAAGACAGCTACCCAAAAGCAATCACTTGCGTCTCTGAAGTTCTTTTCCCGTCAGTGGGAATCTGTAATGAGGGTAAAGAGGACACCTTTTCTTTAATGGCTTGAACAGCTTTTGTTTGATCCGAGGACCAAGGAGGAGGATTTTTCTTTAACATATCCTGGTATGGCCTGATAATAGGAGCTAAATGATCCACAAATTCTGCCATGTAATTAACAATACCAAGAAATTACTGAACCTCAGTCTTGGAAAGATTCTTGTCTGGGAATTTTAGAAGTTCTCGGCTAACATGAGACTGTAAAGAGTATTGACCATCTTTAATGTGCATCCCTAAGAGATCAACTTCATTTACCCCAATCACCATTTCTTTTGAGAAAGCATAATGCCATAATTTTATACAATATTGGTGAATTGAGATAGTAACTGGCGTTGTTTTTGGGCTAGAATACCGTGGTTCACACTCCCGCCGCAAGTGTGGTATCAGAGCCATGTTGTTTTCTTGTTGGTACATATTCTCAGGAGTTTCCTGGTTTGTCTTGATGATTTGAAGATGTTAAGGAAGGAATATTTCATGAATATGTCTTCCTCCTCACCTTCTACTGCACTCACTCGGACCTCTTCTCTTCCCAAATCCAACTCTTCAAAAATGGAATACTTGTATGAGATTACCTGTTTGTCTGATGATGATAAGGTTCCTCTTACTAGTCTTCCCCTTGTAAATCCATACTCTGCATATATGAAGCCTAAACAGTCTCTTTCTGGAACTGCTAAGAGTCTTGTTTCTCCATCAAAATCCCAAGTTAAGGAATATGTCCAAGCCTCCAAGTTTGATCAGTACCTACTACCTGCAACTGAGGAAGAGCAGATGGTTGCTTTTGAGACTCCATCTCATCTTCCTAAAGAATGGTTATCGGCAGGATATACTCATATCCACTTTCATGCTGTACGAATTGCTCTCATTCTTCATGGCAGAAAAGGTTTACCTGCAGTTTCCAGAATTGCCTTGCTTGATACTCGGTATGCTGATTATCATCATGCTTGTATCGCAACTATGGAAACTACTCTCAACACTAGAACTGTTATGTTTACAATGTTCCTCAATTTCAACATGCCTAAAAAAAATCCACAGCTGATGAATGCTTTGAAAATCCAAGTTCAAATTCTTGGAGCAGTTCCATCCACTGTCACTTATGCAGCTACTTTACACTACCAGATGGTCTAATGAACTCAGAATCACTCCCTTGATTTTACAAATCGAGGGACAGGGGATGCTCTTTTTATCCAGGTGGATACAGACCATGTGCCGTCTGTCACCCACGTACCCAGGCAGATCCCCAGATCTGAGTTGATAAAGCTTATTCCAGAGACCTGGATCACCAGTTATGAGTAGAAGCATCTTGAGAACAAAAACGCTCAACTTGTCCAATCCACTGAGCCACTGTTTCTAAAGAAACCTACTGGAGAAGTGAAGATCCAAACAAGGAACCAAAGAAGCCACAGTGCTTCCCTACTCAATTCTCTTTTGAGAATGAAGTGGTTCCCATCCAAGCTTTGGATGCAAATGGCAGACCCATCTATGACAGGGTGGATAATGATGGACACATTTTACTGGGATACGTGTTCGTGCTCTCGGTGTTTTCAAGACACTAATCCTTATGAAGATGACTATGGTTCTTGGCGATCTAGAAAAAAAATGGATTGATGAATCTATTATTCCCACTGGTTGCGGGAAAGATGATGATTATCATGAGCCATATCATAAAAGGTGGGACTGGTTTAGTCTGCCGTCACCTCCTGTTTCTTAGACAGCTTATATGTCTCATCCACCAACTCAGGATGATTTTCCCCTATTGGGGTCTTTTGAAAAAAATCACTCCTCTCACTCTTGGTAGGTGCCCAATCCAACCTCTCGAAGATCAGATGGATCTTTGGATCAATGTCTCTTGTTAAAGCAGTGTTAAATTGGCAATCGGAAAATGCTTTGAGCCAGAATAATTTACTCAAGAAGATTGATCAAAGTCAACAGAGGATTGAAGCCATTCTTCAACAGCAAACCCAAACCAAACTCACTCCTATACAAGCCTATAGACAAAAGATCCAACAACTCCATAATGAAATCATGACCCTGCTTGAAAACAGATTACCTTTTGACTCCCAGGAAAGAGAAATTCGCTCTTTAAAAACACAACTCTCTTCTTTGGAGCATCAAACAGCGGTATCTATACCACCATCCACATCCTTTAAGGAAGAAGAACGAGAATTTAGAAAGACATGGAGAGAGATAACAAAAAGGGCTTATTTTATTGCTAGCTTGAGCAACTGATGATCCCGAAGGTTACCAGCAGACTCCTTATATAGGCAAAGGAGCGAAGACACAGACAAACTAGGTGACGTCACTGTATGTGTCACGGACCCTAATAATTTTACAACGTGGCCGACATATGGCCCACATACTTTAACACGCGTAAATAAAGACACAAAAATCCAAAAACATATGGCCGACAAACATGACTCAAAAGAGATGCTAATAATACTTTAATAAAGAAGTAATAATACAAACACACATGTAAAGATTCTTTTCGGATAAGACTACGGCGTTCCAAGGTTTGCTTCTGGTCCAGGTATATCTGAATCATCCGGGTCTGATGGGTATCCAAAGCGCTTCCACTACGGCTGGTTTTCTGGATTTAGATGCTCCTACCATATCTGTTCTTCTAAGTGTTCTAGTAAATTAGGATCAATGGCATTTGGATCTTGGGAGTCTTGAAATGCACTATCAGTCCAATCTGGTTATTGTGATTCCTTTTCCTTTCCGTTGCTTGATTTTGTAGGAGTTGTGGAACTGCCAGGTCCTGCTTCTGAGGAAGATATATTTGCTTCAAGGAGCGTTTTCTGAGTAAATCGCCCTTGGGATTCTTGTGTTTCGTCTCCCAGTGATCCATGATTGAGATTTGAACTCATGGATATTGCTAGGCTACAAAGAACATTGTGTACTTTATGTTGTTGAGATACTATTGCCCACGCATGAGTGTCAGAGTAGTATAAAAAAAGTGAATCCTTGTAAATATTTTCTATAAGCATGGTCTTACCAATGCCTCCTATCCCGAGAATTGAGATCATCTCAAGTTTAAAGGAAGGCCCAGTGAGCTGGTCTTTAATCTGCAACAAGTCGTCACTAAATCCCACCATAGCATTATTACTCTTATTATCGAAAGTAGAACCAGGGTCCGAAGAAGTAAAAAGCAAAGAGTTTCCAGATGACATATCTGCGTTTTTCATGTTCCTCGCCTCTTCTGAAATTGAAGCAAGTGTTTCCATAACCATCAATAAGTTTTCATATATCAGCTCCAAATTTTTATGGCCTGACTTGTTCTTGAAATTTAGAAGTCGAAGAAGTACTTTTCAGAGCCAATTTAAACGCATCAGATTAGCGTATAGTTTTCAAGTACTTCTGCTTCATAAACTACTTTTTTAATTCTTCCTTCCAAATCTGTCATTTTTTCACTATTTCTTTGCAAAGATTCATCCAGCAATGAAAGCAAGAAGCTAAGCATCTCCTCCATAGAGATGATTTGTAGCTCATTGTGAGTTATTTGAAATTGATTGTCACGTTCCAAGATCTTTCAAGTGTTTGAGAAATTGAAAGTAAAGCAGCATGAGCTTGTCTATTAGTAGGTATTTCTTTACGCAAAGTTTTAGAAATAGCTTGCAAAATTACATAACTACCCTTTGTTGACTAGATTAATTATTTGTTCAAATTCTACGTTTTCTAACACACTTGCTGCGTCATAAAAGTATAGCTTTTTCCAATAAAAAATTCTAAATAGACTATCACATGTGAATGTTTTTTCTTCTAAGATTATTTCTAATTCTTCTAATTTCTTTTCTAAATTAGATATATATATATATATAATCTTTGTTTTTTACGCATAATTTTAGTAAATAAGGGATTTATCCCATAGTTAATTCTCCTTAATTCTCTACCTAACCAATGGTAATTTTCTCCTAATCCGTTTTGCTGTTAAGAAGGTTAGACAAATATTTCTCTTCTAAGTTCAATAAAGTCTTTTATAATTTTTGGTTCTATATTTATAAAGGGTTCTCCTATTTTTAAATCGGATCTTACAATTCTTTTTATGCAATTCATAAGCTAAAATTATTAGACAATTTAACTATTAAACACTTATGAAAAACGGTATATGATCCACCAAATTTAATTAGTGTTAGTACAAAAATTTCTTGGCATTACTAAATTTTCTAATTTTCCTTATTTTCTAATTTTCCTTAAGTTTCAAAATTTGTCACATTATGTTATTAGTTGCATGAGTTTATGTTACGTGTGATATTAGTTTAAGCATGCAAATTTTTAATGTCACGACTGAAAAGAAAGGTTGGAGCGTCTGTACCTCCCGTGAGGCACAAGAACTTTGGTTTCATGCTATGTTTCAAAGTTTCCTAAACCTAGTTGAATTCAAGTTTCCTTATTTGATTAGGTTAACTCATGCATGCCAAGTTCTAATAGAATTAGGTAAGTATTGTATTTATGGAATATATGAATTCTAACTTGCCTTATTCTTGTTCTACTTGGATTTGGTAACTTTAATTATTGTATTGCACAATTATTCAAAGTCCTATCCTATATATTCTTCTTGTAGGTCGAACAAGAAAGGAAGAGAGATGAGCATAATTATTCTTGCAATATTTCGGGAGCTCGACCACAAAGGAGAACAAACACACTGCCATAAAAACCGGGAGATTCATTCTTGCAATTCGGACTTCATATCTTAAAACGTGTTTGTTTGGCAATACCCTACATAGTGCATTGATTGGAGATCATATATGTGCGAGGGATGATTCACACAAGATTGATGAGTGTTAGGAGTTCTTGTTTCCCACGATGAGTCCAGGTGGATTCTAGGAGGCTTGATGTACGTTCCGGTGTAAGCACGATAGCAAGAGGACAAGAGCAGCACACGTTGCCACATGTCAAAAGGCGTAAAGAAGGGAGTTTCTTTTATAAGTTTTTCCTATTGAATGTTTAGTCTTTATTGCGATATCACTAAGTCACTCGAGCTGTACTATACTCTTATCTGTGTTAGTGGATTGTTTGTCCTGTGGCAAGGGCGCCCACAGTTTTCCTAGTTGGGTTTCTATGTCAACAATTTTGGTATTTTTAATTTCCGCATACATGCCCAAGCTAGACATATCTAGGTCGTGTTACACTTTACACCAGATTAACTATTAAGTAGCTAGGTAGGATACATCCTAATAGATCAAAGTCAGTTTAAGCTCGTTACAAATTGCAGGACTGCAAAGGAAGCTTGGGATACCCTTCAAATTGCTAATGTAGGAATAACTGCAGTCAAATTCTCAAGGCTCCAGATGCTCACTCCCGAGTTTGATCAAATCATAATGAAGGGCAATGAGGAATTCAAGGACTACCATGCTCAGTTGCATGAGATTACTAATCAAGCGCAGGCTCTAGGCAGTATATTTTGACCGGAAGATTGTCAAGAAGATTCTTAGATCACTACTAGAAAGATTCCAGATGAAGGTCACTGCCATTGAGGAAAGTAAGAATCTGGAAGAGATGAGAGTTGATCAGCTTGTAGGATCCTTGTTAATATACGAGCTAAACATGTCCAAAAGAAAAAAGGAGAAGAAACCGGGATTGCATTCAAATCTAGGTGGAAGATTTTGAGTCAGAGGAAGATACTAATAATGAGGATAACATGGCATTTCTCACTAAACAATTCAAAAGGTTCTTGAAGAATAAACAACAAAGAGGTGGGAGATTCAAAAATCACTACAAACCTTAGAAACCATATCAAAAACAAAATCAGAATCAAGATAGTGAGCAACAACCATATCAGCAGAGGAAATCTAGCTACAAAAAAACCGAGGAGTAACTTCATGCCTAAGACACAAACTGTAAGTAGAATCAGATGCAATGAATGTGAAGGCTACCGACATATTGTAGTAGAATGTGCAAATACTCAGAAGAAGAAAGGCATAAAGGCCATGAAAGTTTCTTGGAGTGAAGACGAGGATGACATGTCTGGCTCAAGATCAGAAACATCATCAGAAGAACATATTAGTATCCTGACTGCACATATCCAGCCTCAGTCCAGTTCTACAAAGTGCCTCACTGCTAACACTGTAAAAGCATCTTCTAGTGAGGATAACTCCTGTTCAAACTGTGCATTATTGAAAAACCAACTGATAGCAGAACAAGATAAAGCTGACATGCTTCAAGTCATGATGTAGTTTTTTGTTAATGAAAAGAAGGATATGCACAAATCCGTAGATCAAAAAGATGAACAGATCAATCAACTAAAAGTTGATCTAGAGCATGCCAATGAAAGGATCAAACAGTTGACTATTAGAGCTGGAAGGTTGAATGAAGTCCTGAAGTATGGAAAACCTTTAGGATATACATCTGGTCTAGGATACAAAGGAAAAGGAAAAGCTATCCAGCAGACAGTTTTCGTGAAGGAATCAGGGGAAAACTTCCGAAAAGAACCTATAGGACAAAATGCAGAATATGTCTAGATCCTCTTAGAGTAGAACTGTCCAAAAGAATAGTCCACCAAAACAGTAAAACAGAATACCAGAAAACAACCTATTACTATCAGATCAGTTTAGAACTCCAACATGTATGGTAAGGTCAGACAGGTAAATTGTAACTTTTGTGGTGAATTTGGTCATGATGTTTTTACGTGTCAAAACTACATTGACTTGATCAACACACACAAAGTCAAAATATCTGAAGCAAAAGGTAAGGTAAAACAGGTTTAGGTGAAAAAGGGTGAGTACAAGAGTTTTGTTGTAAAACTTTCTTTAAGTTCTTTGATCTCTAACACTTGGTATTTTGATAGTGGATGTTCTAGACACATGACAGGTGACTTGAATCTATTGACCAACTTTCAAAGAGGTGAAACAGGTTTAGTTAGATTTGAAGATGGACAACAAGGTCACATTGAAGGATCTGGATATATTTGCATTGAAGGTTTACCCACTCCAAAAGATGTTCTATATGTATCTGGACTGAAAGCAAATCTTTTGAGTGTTGGTCAATTGTGTGATGATAATCTTAGAGTGCTGTTTTCTAAAACTGAATGTAAAGTTTTTTATCTTGATCCAGATACAAATTTGCTTGGACAAACTTTACTTAAAGATGTTAGGTATAGTGACAAGTGCTATATTTTGAATCCAAAATTGGTTTGCAAAGTTGCTAGTACTAACCCTATAGTGCTTTGGCACAAGAGATTGGGTCACATGAACTATCAAAGTCTACTAAAATTGACCGAAAGCGGAGCTGTTTGGGATATTCTAGAATTAAAATCAATTCTTGAAACTATGTGTGAACTAT
>CAVNYN010228595.1:0-32111 GCA_963692815.1 Nyctanthes arbor-tristis | reverse complement strand
TCTTCTAGCCTCAAGAATGAGTTTCTTATGATGAATCCCCCCTTTTACCGAAGGGTTTTTGTTCTTTTATAGTTGGGGAGGCCTTAGAACCCTAGAATGTGTGAAAAAGGGCCCGAAAACGCGTAAACGGATTTCCCCCGATACGGGCCGCGGGTGGCCGCGGCACGCGGCCAACAGAATCTCACCCAGTCCCGCGGGTGGCCCGGGTATGCTTGCCGCGGCCTACCCGCGGCCTTCTTTCGTGGCGTGCAGTTCGGTCCCTGCTTTGGCTTTTTCTTGCGGTAATGGTCCTTTTCAGCCTTTTCTTCATTTAAGCACGTCCCCAAACTTCTTGGACTCTGCGTAAAGGTCCCCACTCTCTTTAAACGCATCACAGATGATCTTTTCAACCCGAACTCTCGAACAGTCGCACCTCGATGCTATTTCTTGAATTTAAAGTCTCAATTTGGTTCAAAAATCATTCTTTTTCCTTGTATCACTCCAATTTGATCTTTTCACCTGTATAAACCATATTCACACAAATTAGGTAGAAATCTGCTCGATTTCATATAGAATTGCATAAGTTAAGAGAAGTATTTTTGCATATAAAATACACTTATCACTGCCGCATGAAAGAACTGGGTATTCGCATCCCCCTCACGGAGCCAAAACTGTTTTGCCCTTTGTTTCCAAAAGATTTCCTGCTGACGTAACACATCAAAATACTTAATTACTGACGATGTAATTATGTATCTAGATTTGAAACTGTTAAGCATTAACTCAATTAATCCGTCAACTTAATAAGCTAAACCGCTCATCATATCAAGCATGTTTGTATTACATTATGTTTCAATCAAAACCAGCCTACACTATTTTTTGATTGTCAACCTTTTTCTTACTATTTTTCCCCCATATAAGCTTAAAATGGAGTGGTTTAATAATTTTTACTTTTATTTAATACTTTATTTTATCTTTGTCATGCAACTGAGTTTCTCCCCCAAATGATCAAATTATTATGAGATGTTGTATTTGTTACTTAATGACTTATGGATTCCACCAAATCAAACAAATGAAATCATGTTTTTGGTAAGATTTTCTGCATTTATAGCATAGCATGGACGACTTTACTTACAAGGTGGGATGAATATTGTTGGCAACTTGCTTGTGATCATAAACATAAACCAGTTTATGGCCTAATTTCTTCCTTTAATCTCATGCTATATATGCTATGCTACTCCCAAATTTAAATCAAGCTAATTTGTTTGATTTTAAAAAAAAAATCATCAATTGAACTGAAGCTCTGTCCGCTGACTTTAACCCAATTAAGCCGTTGACTTGTAAAATCAACCACCAAATAATGTTTTACCATAATTATTATTAATGAAGTTCCTTTTCAACCTACACCGTCGCACCTGCTCAGCCTACTGGATGGCTTAGGGGCTCATCTTCAACCCATTTGAAAAAAGAATAATGTTATTCATTACTAGTAGTAATGCATTACACTTTCACAATTTCATGTGATAATTTATTTTTAATAAATAATACTACATAAATGTAATTAAATGTGCGGACTTGCTATGGTTAATTTGAATTGGACTTATCAGTTAATGTCAAATAATGATGGAGATAATCACCAGTAATAAATAGCACTGCTTTTTGGAAAATACGCCATATATCGACTTCTCTTCTCTCTCTTGGTAGGTTTTGGTGAAGCTGGTGGTTAGGGATGCAACCACAAATTGCATTATAATTTTCCTTCTCTCATATCCAAATAAAATACCATGCGATGGCATTTTAAATATTTCATATAATCTTTCGAGTTGTTAAATGTGATTTGATAAGTAATTTTAGACCTTATATTTTTGGGGATCTCAACATTGGATTAAATGATTATAATAATATATGTGTAAACGGTATAAGAAGTGACGTATCCACAACAATTATATTTGTATTGTTAACCTCCTACTAAGTTATAAATCATATAAGGGGCGGTTCCATGAACCAATAAAATTGACAAATATCATTGATAAATCATCGCAACCATTTATCTTAATTCAATAGTCGATATCTATTCACTTAATCGCATTAAAACTCCCATTCTTTTATCCAAACAGCCTAAATTGACTCACTGATGGTCCATATGCTTTCTTCTCTCGCACAGGCGGGCTTCTCCAACCACTCCCTCTGTAACGTCCCACAAGAATTTAACTCTCAAATATGTTACATGGTCGTTATTTTGACAATAACTGCTTGAACTACATTGGAAGATTTCAAGATTGACGCTCAAATGTCAATTAAAGAAAGAATTTGGTTACTAATTGATATGAATGAAAAGTTTAGCGACTTAATTACAACACAATATAAAGTATAAGGATTTCTCATACAATAAACGTGTGAACCACGTTAAGCTAAGTTACTCAACATGTGCACGACGCCAGTTTGTGCCAAGTGTCACGTCATAATTGACGAAACTCAAAAATTTATTAAAACCACTTAAATCCTAACTATTATATAAAGGGCTTAACGGTCCTCAAACTTTCTAAACCCTCCAAACCATCTACTTTATCTCCGAAAACCCAAAAATTCGTCCATACCTATGCTAAGGTGGAGAACAACCCTTGAAATCCACCAAAACATCTAGTTGTCACTTAGAAAATGCTCATAACCATATATGATTAGATCATAACTCAAGAAATAGCTTTAATTGAGGAATATCAAGGCTTTAATGGCACTTTTCCACTTGGAATTATTGAAGGAATCTTTGACGTGAGTAACGCGTGCCTTGACTCTCCCTCCCTCTTCGAGACTCATACCTTCTACACTTGATTGTGCCTAATCGCTTCTCATGCTTCTATTATATTGTTTTGACATCTAATATTTAAATGTGTACACTTGTTTTTAAATAAACTATTGTTTCTTGCTCTTTGGGCATCGCTAGTGGCACTATCTATGTCCATTGTGCATTGTATTTGTATTGCTTTGTAAGACATTACTGTGTGGTCATGGCCATTTTGTATCTTTGTATCGTATGACTGACAGGTAGAAGCTAAGTTAGTGGTGGTCCAACTTGTGTTTATGATTGGCTAACTTATGGTATTATGGTCTCCTTTCATTCAATCACGAGCCAATATATGTTATTCACTGAGTACTTTGTACTCACTCCTTATCTCCTACAATATTGTAGGTATTGAATTTAAAGCTTCGTGGTCGGATCGTCTCAAAGGTGGAGAAGATACATATATGTGATCGAGATTTCAGTGTGTAGCTGAAGTTTCATTGTGGGTAATCCACAATACACTTAATTATCAGAGTGCGCAGCGAAAGTGTCTCAGTATTTTTGAATTGTATTTGTAAAGTCTCGCCCTCGATTTTGAATCGAGATATATATATATATTTAAATGCTTCCGCTATTGATATTTTGAGATACTATGATAATAATAATTGGGAACGTGACACCCTCACTGTCTCCATTCATTACTCTTTTAACTAATTGAAAAAAAAAAAAAAGCCTTTTTTACATTAACCAGAAATTCATCCTGGAGCAAACCCATCACCGGTGCCTCCTCTTTCTGTTGTCACTGTCCCCGACCCCAACCAACATCAACAACAATCGGCCAATAAATTGTAGAATTTAATTACAATTTTAAGTTTAAATAATGTGAATTTACCTCCACAGAGACCTTTCTACAACACTGCAATAAAATATACACATCCAAGAACAAAGAATCAGGTGCAATACATCTCCTTCAATTTGTTTTCTCCAGGTTATCGGTTCTGGTCCATATAGAGATGATAGGTAAAAATAGGAAACAAATTTATAAAATCGCAGGTGGATACATTGAAATCGACATACATTTAAACTGCAAGCAGAAAAGATTTAGCGCCTTAGACGGCAAAGTTCATCGAAGAGTAAACAACTGTTGTTTTAAGGTTGAAGGGGAGTTGTGAAACCTATAGGCTCTATCTGTCTAGATCTTTGAACTGTCTATTTGATCGATGATTGATGTATGGTATCGCCAGTCATCGGCGGCGGACGGAGAAGAATATTATGTTGGTGTATCTAAGTGTACAAGGACGAGTTCGGCCATAGATGTTAGCTAGATTGTAGTGCTTGATTACAGATGAACATGTTAAAATTAATATAAATCTTGACCATTAGATCAATTAGGATTAAAAGTGGAGATTATTTGTCAAAAGTGTTTGTCAAAGTCATTGGTTTATATAACCTTCCCCATCATATAAACCTTGATAAACTTATATCTTTTTATTTAATTTAATCACCTAAGAGTATCCATTTTTTTCCCTAGTTGCATAGAGCTAGAGCTTTCCTATTCAATAAAACATCTATAAATTCTTCGAAGATATTAGAATTATATAAATTAGTCTTGTTTTTTTTTTAAATAGATTTTGCAACTACTAACACTGTGTTTGCAATTTTTTATAATTAAATTAATTTATAAAAGGTCGTGCGTATCATTTTATTAGCTATTTTTTAAGGAAATAAAATGTTAGCCAAGTACAACACTGAACTGTGAGGTAGACGTGGACAATGTAGTCGAACCTGTACCGTCCTGCCCTTGCCGCGTAATATCAAAAATTAAGAATCAGCATTTTAGTGTTAAATTGTGAATTTAGAGTTGTTACTGTGAATGGGATGGTGGACTGTTTCTACTTCGGGCGAGAGCCCAAATAACAAAGGAAAATGTTACTACCTTCATTATATAAAGATAGTTCAGTAGATAATTTTACATGAATTAATAAACAATAATTAATATCGTTTAAACATTAAATTTCACTTTAGTTTTCCACACGTACCCTTAGGTTTCATTAATTATTTGAAAGACTTTCAATGTATAAGTAGTTGAATAATAATAATTAATTTAAAGTATATATAGAAATGAAACATTAAACACATGTTTAATATAGTAACTGAACTATCTTTTTGAAACGGCTGAAAAAAGAATACTGGACTATCGTTGTAGAACGGAGGTAGTATATTGTACAGAGTAGACTAGATTCATCGAACCAAGTCAAGCCTCGAGTCACCGACAGGCTTACCTTCGTGGTTGATTCAGGCACACTGAAAGTGCTCCGTCCATTGGAAATGTGGGGGATTCACCTCCCATTTCTGTCGGAAATGGCAGCCATTTGGGTGCCATTTCCAGCAGCATTTGTGCTGCCCGAATGGCAGCACAAATGGGAGGTGAATCCCCCCTTTTGCTGCCATTTTCTGCAGCAAAAGGGGGGGTTGGCTATCAGAATAGACCATTTTGGCGGCCGGCGGCCTGCCACCGGCAGTATTGTAGGCGGCAAGGAAAACATGGGGTGGGGTGGGTTTTTTTTAGTTTTTTATTATTTTTAAACATTTTAAGATCGGAAAAGTTTAAAATGTTTATAGGGGTATATTTAGCATTTTAATAAAAATTTGGCGGAACAGTAGAAATAGGGACAATTTGTGTGTATTTTTGAAAGGTTGAGGGCTGTAAGGTGTCTTAAAAAAAGTTAAGGACGAAATCGGTTCTTAACCCAAAGGTTGGGGACGATTTGCAAAATTAACCCAAATGAAAATAATAACTAATAGTAGAATGTTTATATATGTTGCTGTTACATTAAAAGTAGTTTTAAGTGTTATGGTAATTATATCAAAAACTGAGAATCGAATTGGGTCCTAAGATTTATGAATGGAAAAAGAGTAATTTATAATTATTGCAGGGGCCGGGGGTAGGTATGCTGTTCCTTTGTGGCATAAAAATGTCCAGGTTCACATTCACTCGCCTCCTAGTAGAACCATATTTCTTCTTTGATGGTACCATGTATGATATCTTTTCTTCTAGTAGGATACAATTATTATTCCTGGAATGACAGACAAAAATTAATGCGTCTTTCTTTGCTAATAATTCTAATTTTGTTGAGTCCATGATCTTGGTAAATTTTCTTTTCGAACAAGAAGGATATTGGTAAATACTTATTTTATATTATTTATATTTAAAACACAGACAATTTTATTTTATACATACATATAACACATGACATACATCTAAATTATAAGTGTTGAGTGTTTATAATTTAAATATTTGATATATATATACGCATATATAATAATATATATACGTATAGGTAAAATAAAACCATTTGATTTAAACACGTGTAAAAGAAAAAGTGGAAACGAAAATGAGCAATGAACTAGTGGATGGGACCAATGAATGAATGATTGTAGGTAAATTATACGCGGCGGAAGAGATGTAGGTAGGCGCCCAGAAGCGTCCGATTCCTTGGCGCACATGATGCCAACTCCAGATTTCATTTTTCTTAAAAATAAAATTACATAAATATCCTTGCGAGACGATTGTATTAATATCATCACTATTAACAAAATTGTACATTTGGTCCTTGTAATTTTACTCGAGTTTGTAATTCCTCTTCAACAACGTTTAGCAAAAAAGCAAACTAGTATTCAACTTTTTTGTCCCTGCTAGTGGTGAACAAACTTTTCATGCAACAACTATGAACTACCCACTTTCTCCTCCCATTTCTTTCTAGCTCCCCTTCAACTATGAACTATGAAAACCCTACTTGCAAATTGAACAGCAGTTTAGGGACCAAACGGTTCACTTTTGTGACATTTTGACAGTCCGGCTATAGAAACAGATCAGGCTCTGAGTTTGGAGCCCGACTACCAATTACAGAAGGTCACGTGTATTTTAAAATACACATGGCCCTCTATGATTAGTAGTCGGGCTCTAAATTCGGAGTTCGATCTGCTTGTATAGAAAATTTAAACATTTTGAACTTGCCAAAATTATGAAAGAGAAATCTAGCAAGTATATTCTTTTGTTTATCAGTTATCACACAACATGTTTCTTAAAATATCTCTATTTCCTCTTCGAGGAAAAAAAAATCTCTATTTAAAAATTATAATAATTAATTTGATATCTTTGCCAGTTTTTTCATTTGACTATGTTTGGCTAGCACTAATGGTAAAGTTTCTCTTCACTTTGCAAGGATGTAGGATAGGAGAGCATTTCTGAATTTTGGTACTTTAGGAATGTCTAAATTTAGTATTTCTAATCAATAAAAAGTTGACAAGCAAATACACAGGGCTTAATTATTAATTGGGATCATTGTATCTATATGTCATAATTTAAAATTTCTCTAGTTTTTCTTAAGAAGATAATTTCATTAACATTATCAATGATGAAAACAACGATATAATAATCAAAAGGTATTCCAAGATTTTGAAGGTCTGATTTTTAATTTTTCATGTTTACTGTTTGTATATGCTGAAGTTTAGATGATGATGATTAAATGCCTGTTTATTCTATATCGTGTTATATGAATGAATCTTATAGTACCACATGTTATATATACGTCTTCTTCACCAAATTGCATTAAAATCATGTAACGTAATTCAACGTCATAATTATTTCATATTAGATAATAGTTTTACATATCAAATACGTACGGACATGATCAAATTATTTACCAAATACGTGCACGAAATTGTTTTATCTTATGCACTACGTACGTACAAAAAAGTAGTGTACGTACACATTAATTTTTTTTTTAAAGGAATGTTTTGTCTGTGCGTGCACGCACTAGTAGTTGGACAAAATTCTGCTGGTAATGAAAATGTAGATTTAAAAGTCTTAAATTATTATTTAATTTGGATTTTAATTCGAATACACGTGTGCATTCTTAATTGACCAAAAAATACTAAGCATCTTAGCCGAGTTTTTCCCCTACTGGAGTATGATACAATGATATAACAGATATACAATGACGTAACCTACGGAGCGTGTCTAAATGGGATGTTGTTTTGGTGACTTATCGTAATTAAATTGTCATAAACCCTCTTTTTGAAAGAAAAATTGTCATAATCCCTCAACTACCACAATTATGAGCATGATTGATAAAAAGAAGGGTAGAAACGTAACATTATACTGTTACAAAAGTATAGTAGTAGTATCACTGTATCGTAGCGCATCGTCTGTACTTTTATATTATATATATATATATAATATATATTTGTCAAGACAAGATCTGCTTACATTTACAATTGAGATTCTCTCTCTAAATTTTCTCCTCCTCCAAAGTCTCCCTTCTCCAACAACTTTTGAGCCCGCAAAGACATGGCTACTACTTCCGTTTCGCGTGCGGCGAAAAATCCCGTCAATTTCAGTGCTGCAAATGTTCAATCCCAAAAAAGATCAATCTTTTCTAAGCAACTTTCCTTCTCTAACTTAACCGTTTCCTCCCTTCAAAAACTGTCTCTCGTTAACGGTTCCCATTTCTCGAGAAAGCTACAGAGCGCTAGGATTTCCAATGTCATTGAAACCGTTGAATCACAGTCCGATTTGTTGTCCAGAAAATCAAGAAGCCGGGATCCCGACAACCTTTTCAAAACTCAAAGGCCGACTATCCTTGTTTCCGAGAAACTCGGAGAAGCGGGTCTTGATTTGCTAAGAACATTCGGGAACGTTGAGTGTTGCTACAATTTGTCACCAGAGGAATTGTGTGCCAAGATCTCCTTGTGTGATGCGTTGATTGTGAGGAGTGGGACTAAGGTTACAAGGCAGCTTTTTGAGGCGGCCAAGGGGCGGCTTAGGGTGGTTGGGAGGGCTGGTGTTGGCATTGATAATGTGGATCTACAGGCCGCCACGGAATTTGGGTGTCTTGTGGTGAATGCTCCCACGGCCAACACCGTCGCTGCCGCTGAGCACGGCATTGCGTTGCTTGCTTCCATGGCGCGTAACGTAGCTCAGGCAGATGCCTCCATGAAAGCTGGTAAGCAAGGATATATTACTTACATGTCTTATTTCTTCTATTATTTTAACTGTACCTTCAGCGGTAGGATTCAAAATAACAGCCAACAGATTAGATCTTATAAAGTTTGAATCTGGTGAAGAGAAAATAAATCCAGTCTTGCTGTACCTCCGCAGCTATATTGTTTGTCTCTGCTGTTGGATTAACTTGTCAAACACTGTACTCAAGACAGGTTTAATGTCCATGGATTCGGATTTTGCATTTGCTACAGCACTAGTTTGATGTGAAACTTAACACATAATTCATGAAATTAGTCAGATCTAAAATTTGCTTAGCAAAGGGTAAGGGGAAATAAGATTCTTGATCTGGCAATTACTAGATTCATTGGTTGTTAATTTTACGACTTTGCGGGAGATGTAACCTGTAATTTTCTCCAAGTTGGTTTTACAGGAGCAAGTCAGATTGATTGAGAAATAGAACCCACACCCCATATAAATCGATGATTATTAGTGCCAAGATTTTAAAGATGGCTGAAAAATCCATGTCCCAACAGAAACTTGAAAGTTGTACAGTTGATTTCATAAAGTTTTGACTACTGAGAAAAAATTATCTTGCCAATCTTGTTTGATACATTTTGATCAAATTATGACAGGAAAATGGCAACGGAATAAGTATGTAGGAGTTTCTCTGGTTGGGAAGACATTAGCAATCATGGGATTTGGTAAGGTTGGTTCTGAAGTTGCAAGACGAGCAAAAGGACTGGGCATGCATGTTATTGCACATGACCCTTATGCTCCAGCTGATAGAGCACGGGCTATTGGTGTGGAGTTGGTCTCTTTTGATCAGGCCATCTCCACCGCAGACTTCATTTCCCTCCATATGCCTCTTACCCCCACAACTTCAAAGATATTCAATGATGACAACTTTGCTAAGATGAAGAAGGGTGTCCGCATCATAAATGTAGCTCGAGGTGGTGTTATCGATGAAGATGCCTTGGTGAGGGCCCTTGATAATGGAACAGTTGCTCAGGTATACTGTGTGTCGAGAATGATTTTTGAGCTGTTGAATGTTCCAATTCTTCAATGACCCATTTGGCATATTCTTGGACTTTACCTGCTATGGTGCATGCATATACATTGTATTGTCATAAAATATATCCTGGATCTGCATTTGTTATATATCAGTCGTGGAAACTCATGCGGACCTTGTTAATACCATTTTGCGCATCGTGGTCTTTATTAGGCGGCACTTGATGTGTTCACAGAAGAGCCCCCGCCAAAAGATAGCAAATTAGTGCAACATGAGAATGTTACTGTTACACCACATCTCGGAGCTAGCACAAAGGAAGCACAGGTATGAATTTCTTGTGTTGAAATTGCATCATTTGCATGGAATCCGAGCCATGACTTGAAGATATATATTATTTCAGGAAGGAGTAGCAGTTGAAATAGCCGAGGCGGTTGCTGGTGCATTAAGAGGGGAACTTTCTGCAACTGCAGTCAATGCTCCTATGGTTCCGCCCGAGGTTAAAAAAAAAAAAAAAAAAAACAACTGTCTGAATATGCATTAATTACTAGACCCATGAATTCCAAGGGTGATGACTAATTTGTGATTTCCGCGAGCAGGTTTTATCTGAATTGGCTCCTTATGTTACACTAGCTGAGAAACTGGGTAGGCTAGCGGTACAGTTAGTTGCTGGAGGGAGTGGAATTCAATCTGTGAAGGTGGTATACAGATCAGCTAGGGACCCAGATAAGTTGGACACCAGACTTGTCCGTGCCATGATAACAAAAGGCCTTATTGAGCCTATATCAGACTCGCACATTAATCTGGTAAATGCAGATTTCACTGCCAAGCAAAAGGGTGTGCGAATTAGTGAGGAGCGAGTTGTGGTGGACTCGTCCTCTTCTGAGTATCCAATAGACTCAATCCAGGTACAGGTGAGTAACGTGGAGTCAAAATTTGCAAGTGCTTTGACAGAGAATGGAAATATTAGCATTGAGGGAAAAGTAAAGTTTGGGATACCTCATCTGACGTGTGTTGGAACATTTGGAGTGGACGTGAGTCTGGAAGGTAATCTGATACTGTGCCGTCAAGTAGATCAACCGGGCATGATAGGACAAGTTGGAAACATCCTGGGAGAGAGTAATGTGAATGTGAGCTTTATGAGTGTGGGAAGAACCGTTAGGAGGACCAAGGCCATAATGGCAATTGGAGTAGATGAAGAACCAGATAAGGACACGCTTAAGAAGATTGGTCAAGTGTTGGCGGTTGAAGAGTTTGTTTTTCTTGTTCTTTAGAGATTTTGGCTACAAGCATTTCTGTTTTGGAAATGTCGTTGAATGGCACGATAGATCGGAAGAGCGTGTGGAGAATCATCATCATCAAGAATAAAAACTATATACTGCCAAGCGTGTCCCGTCCATGTCTGTTGTTTAGTTACCATGTCAAGTTAATATATATCTATATCTATAAATTGGGTTGCCCGGTTGGTTGTAATGACTGAATGAATGTACGTAATATCGTTCTTTTTTTATTGCTTATAATATATGGATGGATGATGATTGAAGCATATTTGGGTTTCACATCTTTGTTTCTGCTCTACATTTTGTCTGAGATCACTAGTGTCATGTTTTCTAGAAAATCAACAAACTCAAAACCTCCTATTTATTAAAATCAGAAAGCTGCACCAGATACGTCAGACCACAGACTCTCTTTACCTTTGCACGCAAATTTCAGCTGATACCTTCCTGCAAGTTTAAAAAATGCACATGAAATTCAGATTTGGAACAATATGGTTCCCGGACTTCATGTATAACAGCACCGTGCATATTGGAACATTGGTTGACTGCCCTTGTCAGCCCAACAGACTGAATCAGATTTTTGTTTTACTAGTGCATTTGCCATTCACCCACGTTGATTAGCCTATCCTTGTAAACTACCCAGTAGCCTGTTAGGCCGGGCTCCCACTGCCATTCCAGAATAAACTATTGTTCATTTTGCTCCCTGAATTGCCAACAGTCTTAAGTCCCTAGGTATCAGTCGGTTACGACGGAGTCTCTAACATTAGCCTTTACGAGCAAGAGCTACATATCAGCCCCAGTCTAATGTGGGCCACCATTCAATGGTGCAACTCAAGTATTATACCCTAAAATTATTTACTTTAGGTCATAGATGAGCAAAAGTCTATGAAGCAATGGACAGAGGCCATGTTCTATCACAAAATGGTCCTAGATACCCATCATCCTCAGTTCCCAAGTACACAACACTGAAACGGAAATTTATAAGACACTGAATTGGACTCTACTGCTGCTGATCACGCCGAATGCCACCAATCCAACACCATAAAGCCATTATTTCCCACTGTTTAGAGAGAGAGAGAGAGAGAGAGACCAGTTGAAAGTACCATCAGTAGAATTTTTGGTGGCTGTTTAAGTGTGCAATGTTATTAGATTCGTGTCAAGAAAATGAGATATAGCATAAGACGTACGTATTCTGCATCAGTGCAATGTTGTCCCCCTTCAAAAGAATCCTCCCTAAAATGGACAAATATTGAAAAGAATAAATTAAGCATTACAATGTGCAACTGGAAAAACAATTCTTGCTGTATATATCAATATATAGCAGAACATAAGACATCGAATGGAAAAATTGGCACCCACCCAATTGCTTCCTGCTCTTCTTCTTTATGTTGACCTCCTCAGCATCATCCGAAACCAAATTCATATACTCATCAAAGCCCTGTACAAGAAAAGATTAATACGAACCATGTTTCCTAGTAGATTTTGGCATGCACAACAAAGTAGAGACTGAAAGTCTGAAACTAAAGTGCTAGTTGCTGAGAATGTGATAGAGGGATTAGTAATTGTGCCTAAAAGAAGTCCCGATACCTATATGAACAATATGGACCTAGTAAACCATTAGAAAAAAATCATGTACAACAGTTAGAATGGAGCAGATGAGATACATGCACACAAAGATGTGATAGAAAATGTTCAATGACAAAAATCAGGAGACAAGGATGTGCTATCTCTCATGTCATCTATCCATACACTTCAATCTGTAGACACACTAAAAAATAAGAGCATCCAGCAAGTAGAACAAGGATGTAGAATCTAATCAATGAGTCCTGTTGTAGCACTATCTGGATGACATCTTATGACGCCATCCACTCACATGGAGGCCGCCATGACAACTGACACCCAATCCCCCCGCCGAGGGGGGGTTCAGATACATTTTTTATTGGTTCATTTAGATGGTGCTTGAAAATTTTCATCTGAAGAATATAGTGCAATAAGATGGTAACTAATGGTATTCATCCCCATTAGCTTTTCCCAATGTTTGACATGAAAAACATGATTAAAATTCCACATAATTTTTATTAGACTAGCAATATCAAAGTAAAGGAGGATGAGTTATAATTGTATAACGAGTAAAAAAAATAAACGACTGGCCTTTAGAAGAAATTATGTTAAATACCGATCAATTAGGAAATGATGAGAGTATACAAATGGCAGAAATACATATGATAGAAACAAACCGAGCAAATATGTCCAACATGAAGGTGAAACCAATTGAGCATGATCCATGAGACATGAGTAAGTTATCTTGAGAGTGAGAGATACTATAAACAATAACTAAACCAGAGGAAAAGGTTTCTAGATGGGTCTCATTCTCCCGATGCTGCTTATGTTTTTGTTCCTTTAGAAGTTTATTGTAGCTATTCAGAACACGTCCTCTAGCAAGGTGTTTCCGCGACCACGTGTACAACGTACTTAAATTTCCAGCAGCAAAACAGTAAATAAATGAAATTTTTAACGAAACTATGCAAAAAAGAATATCTCAATGGGTGCTCAGTTTCCTAATTGTTTGGCCAGATAGATTAACAAATGCAAAATTTCAACAATCCCAAAAATTTAATGCAGATCCATGTCAGATTAACGAGCGTTTGTTCCAACTTATTTTTTCACTACCCAAAAACTCAACAATTCAAACTCACACCAACTACATATTTTCACTTTTTCACAATTCCCTATAATCTCTCTACACTTTTTCACCACACATTTCAAACAACAATCTCTTTTTTCCTAAAATGCTAGCCTTTTAGCTACAAAGAACAAAGCCTCAATATACACTTGCTTGTATAACTGTATAAATGATATCGTAATAAATAGAAGACTCACGATGATACGCCCTTCAATCCTCAGATCCTTCTGCTCAAAAAGCCATATCTGAATCCGCGCTTTCTGCAAGCAATTTCAACTGAATAAAATATAATTCCATCCAGCTTACTTCAAAATAGTTTGCAACTAGACTATAATCATAATTTTATAAAATACAGAAAATTAGAGAAAAAGTAAAACTAAAAACTTACACTCTGAAGAAACCTGAAGATTAGGTTCTGCAAAAAATGAAAACAATTCGATAAACGGACACAGGGAGAAAAATGCAGACCATATGGCAGAGAAAATGAAAATTAAAAAAAAAAAAACGACGAATCACAATGGGTTGGGTCATAATCCGTTGGACTTTCGTGCTGGCCATGGCTGCTACTTTGTTGGACTACTGCACAGTATTTTCTTCTTCTGTTACCGTGGAGGAGCAACAAAAACCCTAGAAAATGAATGCCTGAAGCTCTGGGAAAATGCTCCCCTCTGCCGTGGGGTCGAATAGATGGCGAAAAAATTGAATGCTCATTTCTGCTAATTAGCTAATTGGCCATATAACTTTATTTGGTGTTCTTATTTAGCCACTAAATTTTAAAATGTTTCTCAATGGACATTGTACTTTAATTTGGGTTTTCACGTTGGTCATTGAATTACAAAATACTTCCCAATAGCCAAGGAATGTCAAAGTATTTTTACTGGTTTATCACTAATTACATTTCTATTGGTCAAATTTAAACAACTTATATAAATCACAAAGACTTGGATCAAATGTAAACAAAAGTATCACTTTAACCTTTTATTTTGGATGATGTGGAACCGGTCGTGATTCCATTTATCCCCTTTCAATCTCTATTTCAATCGGCGATTTCTTTTACAAATTTAAATGATATAGAATCATGCATTTTTAAACCTGATTAAAATTACAATCAAATGAAATTAAAACAATTGGTTCCATAGAATCTTAATTAAAAGTTAAAACCACCCAAACATCTAATATCTAATATAAAGTTAAAACCACAAACACTGAATCTAAAAAATTCAAACCATATAAAATTATAAACATGAAACAACAATTAAAAACTAAAATGCCTCCAATGTTTACAACAACATTCTAATTCTGATGTAAAAAAAATAAAAACTAGGGCTCGGCATGGCTGGTTTGGTTCCAGTCCCAAGCTGGAACCAGGACGGAACTGGCCAAAATTGATCCAGAGAAAGGCGAATTGAAACCGAACCGGCAAATCGATAAATACGTTAGATTCAGTTTTGTCGTTATATAGGTGAAAAACTTAGTTTTCAATACCGATAAGTTTACACAAACCGAATGACCGAGTCGGTTCGTCGATTTGGGCCAGTTTGACCGGTTTAAACGCTTGCCTCTAATAGAAACAATGATGTAAATTTTTTTTGAAAGTCACATCATCATGTAAATTTTACTATTGGATTAAAATCATAAAAATGGGTCTCTTGATTTTTGAAGTTTTTTATTCTTTTTTTCAAAGTGATAAGATCTCTTGAAGTGTTCAACTTTACTAAAATAAAAATAATTAATTAATTAGAATTTAAATGGACCGGGATGAATTTTCCTCCCCGTTCCTCCCAGCGCATTATTATTACTAGTCACTTGATTGTACATCACATGTTATATATATATATATATTATGAAAAATATATGCTGATTTTTATTAAAAAATATTATTACAAAAGTATTTCTATATCAAAATTGTGTCTTTATTATTTGTCTTTTAATTTGACCATCACTTTTATTGTTTGCATTAAAACCCTACACGAAAGTACAACATATAATTGTTTGTGTGAGAACAAATACTCGGGAGGATATATTCTAACATTAAGTTCAATTTGTCCATACTTTTTATTGATAGTCATTGTAAAGCAACGACCTATATTAGATGTTACTTTCTTATAAATTTAAATGAGTGGCATTCATTGTTTGTTGGAGTTTCATATACTCTTCTTGGTAATATTTGCTCATATCATTAATCGCTTCGTCAAAACCCATGAAATTATTTTAGAGGAGACGTATAATGGCAGTTACAATTATTAATTTTGAAACTTACTAATAGAGATTAAAAATACTAATTGTCTTGGTCGAGACATTAAATGGAATCAACCACACTAATTAAAATTAACAAATGTGCACAGTAATTAACATGATGTACTAAATGACATGTAACTAATATGGTATGCAATATGGTATGTAACAAATTAGGGCAAAAAAAAAAGTGGAAATGTAGGAATTAACAAAAAAATAAATGGATAAAACTGAAACGGAATGTTTTATATACATATCATCTTTTATATATTAGTGACAGTGATTATTATTATATTATTATATTAAATTAAATTGAAAAAAAATATTTTCCAAGAATCATCAGACGTCCTCGCCACTCGTTCCAGCCCTCTTCCTCGATTATTCGTCCCTCACCCCGCAAATAATCAATAATCCATCGATTCCCCAGAGATGGCTGGCACCGGTATCCACCCCTATCATCAGCAATGGCCGCCAGCTCCCGCCCCTCCGCCGGCCACCATCGCTGTTCCTCCTCCTCCCCCTCCTCAACCCCACCCTCCTCCAATGCCTATGGACAACCACGGCCTCCATTCCTTCTCTGACGAGGTATATGCAACAATTTCGATCCATGGTTTTTTTTTTTTCATAATGTCGGTGAAGGTGATGATTTTTCTTTGGGTGATTTTGAAGGTTAGGACCATTTTCATATCGGGGCTACCGGAGGATGTGAGAGAGAGGGAGTTGCAGAATTTGCTTAGATGGTTGCCTGGGTATGAGGCATCGCAGGTCAATTTTAAAGGCGAGCATCCTATGGGTTTTGCTCTTTTCGCTACGGCACAGTATGCACTCGCCGCCAAAGACGCCCTGCAGGTCATTTTTTCCCTTGCCTCTTTCTGTTACATGATAATAATGATGTGTTTTCTGTTGTGTAAGTTTAATTTCGTCTTTTCATTTTGGATTTATTTTGGTTGATTAGGATATGGTTTTTGATGCCGAATCAAAGTCTGTGCTGCACACGGAGATGGCCAAGAAGAACCTTTTCGTGAAAAGGGGTAATATCTTTTAGTCTGTTAATCAAAATCATTCTCCAAAACACTCAAGTATGAGTAAGGTTGATATTTTTGCTTGGACTTTGAATGGACTGCTATAGTTGCCATTAATTAATGGATATAACAGTAAACACTGGACATTATATCGATTCCACCTTGTTGTCCACTTTGCTTTTGGTAATCTGCTAGTTCGTAGAGAGTATGTACTTTATTCTGCATATTTCAAAAACAGAATGGGGTATAATTTGCATACATCTGTTAGTTATATATAGCAAGTCGAAATTCCATAATAAGAGAAGCAAATTGGATTTATTAGCATAACTTTGTAACTCCTTTCACTAACTTTCCTATCCTCAAATCTGCTTCGTTTAGTAACTGATCCTTGTAAAAATCTAAAGAAAGGTGGATGATGATCATTAATATTATTCATTCATTTATTTATTGGATTGAAAAGAGTTGGCTTAACTATTTCATTCATTTATTTTTCTGAATGTTTGCTTGAATATTCACTGGGGCATTCCAATTTATTTATTTATTTTTGGGGAGTATAACACTGTTGTTTCTCGGGATGTTTCTTTAATAACAATGGAATCAGGCTGAAGTTGAAGTTATGGCATACCAGTTATTTAAACGAAATCCACTATGCATGCTTGATACTGTAGATGACAGAATGTCTAATAAGCTAACCACTGAGATTTAATATTTCTATTTCCTAAGAAACTTAGGTTAGCAATTTTGTCTAGAAAAACTTTTTCTGGCAGCTTCCTCATTTGCTCTCCTCCTGCACTCCTTTCTCTATGGTGCTTGCCAATATTGTTGTTCATTTGCAGGAATAGTTGCCGATTCAAATGCTTATGACCAAAATAAACGCATGCGAACTGGTGGACCTGGTGATTATGGTCATGCTGGTTATCTAAGTCCATCTCCTTTTCACCCTCCCCCAGCACCTGTTTGGGGACCACATGGGTAGGTTGGATACCGATGTTATAACAAAATGTGTTTTAATTCAACAGAAGTTGAGCTTAATCTCTTATCTCAATCAAAAGTTTGGCTATAATGAATTACGCTGACCGACTTCAATGTTGCTTGTACTAATATTGACAATTATCTGCCTCAGGTATATGGCTCCACCTCCTCCACCTTATGATCCCTATGCAGGTTATGCCGTTCCTGCTGTGCCAATGCCTGCTTCGGCCCCTGTACCAGCACCAAGCAGTTATGTGCCTGTTCAGGTGAATACCTTCTTGTACTTTTGTTTGTCAAGTTCATTTTGGAATTGATTTCTTGCTCTCATCAAGTCACAATATCTCTTATGTTACTTGTTTGTAGAATAATAAAGACAACCCGCCTTGCAATACTCTGTTCATAGGCAATCTTGGTGAGAATATTAATGAGGAAGAGCTGAGAGGTCTTTTTAGCGTGTATGGTTTTTGGACTTTGCTCATTTGGGAACAATCACTTATTTTTGAATTGATTGGCACCTTTACATGTCTGAGTTATTGATTGATTTGTTTGTTTTAATGTGCATTTTGACCTGTGCAGTCAACCCGGTTTTAAGCAGATGAAGATATTGAGACAGGAAAGACACACAGTCTGCTTTATTGAATTTGAAGTAAGATTCCTGTTTTCTCAGCTTGCACATTTTGTCCTGTGTATCCTCTCCATCCTTCTGGGTTGTTATTTATGTTTTACTGCGTTATGCATGCAGGATGTGAATAGTGCCACCAATGTGCATCGTAGCTTGCAGGGCACGGTGATACCGACGCTCTTCCGATCTGTTGGCATGCGTATTCAATATCCTTTTAACTTTTCATCTTTCCCATGAGTTGATTCTTTGAATTTCCCTTTGATTCTCTCATACATATTTGCTTCTTCTTTTTTGATGGTTGAGATGTTTCTAGCTTATGTATAAGGCAGTTTACCGTGATTTCTAGGCACACTTTCTAATGCAAAATGTTTCCTAAATCTGATGTGCATTTTAGTACTTTTATACATTTGCAGACATGCGCCGTTATAGTAAAAGGATATGACTTTCAACCAATCTTCCTTCCAAAAGAAAAAGGTAGAAGGATAATATTAACAAAAATCTAGAGAACTAAAACAACATGCAAGGGAGGTCTGAAATGATGCACGACGGAGGAAATTATATTTGATAATCTGCTACTCTTGTTTGATTTTTATTTTATTTTCCTTGACTCCAAGAAACATATTCAAAGAATCCATTTGGTCGGAGGAAGGACTCAATCACCCCAGCCGTGCCTCTCAGTGGAGCTCCAGCACCCATGACCTACCAGTAGCTGGAAGGGATGTATCCTGTTCTCTATGCTCTGACAAATACAAAATACTAATGATATAGGATGCATCATGCAACTTTTGCATGCATCCATTTCATCATCAATCATCGAGATCAGCATATCTGTGTCATATATATTTATATTATAATGCACTCATTGGTGTCTAAGACACATTTTGGTATCATGTTATACTTGATCTTCAAGACATGCATTCTATGCAGTGCCATCTCTGGAACATTTATTAACCTAGTCATGTTATGTTTTAGATGTTCTCTCAGCATCATGGATTTATTGTCTGGTTTGATTCTGTACCGTGGTCTTTCCGGAGATATCAGGAAAGCAATCCCCACTACGTTTATACACGTTTTCATGCTTGGCTAAGCTTAAAGTTACCGCAATATAACCAATAATTATAAAACTCAGAAGCAAACCTTCAAGCTTTGCTAGACATGGTCAATTGATAATATTTCCTACCATGTCATAGGGTATTCTCACTTGCACTACATTCCATTGCATTTCACAGCAGAAAAGAGGTACCAAGTCTCATTTCTCATGCACCGCCATAAATTCATAGCATGATCTAGAAACATCATTAACAGATCACTTGACCATTTCAACTGGTAAAACCATCACTGTTATCTCTCTGTGGCTAGTTTTGAATGATCTAGAGTTCTACATAGTCCATGAGAGAACTGATATAGCACATTAACATCCAGGGTTGAAATGTTGAACAATTGGAGGAATCATGGAAAATACTTCTAATGTTCATGTGCAGGACTCTTAAACATATGCCATATGTGTTTCAACGATGATCAAGAACAGGAGCAGTTTGGTTGCCTGTTATCTGTTTTAAGACATTTGCTTACAATTTATTGATTTATTATTATGGGGGTTAGGTTAGTAGCTCATTGATGATTGTTTTCTCTCGATTTGAATTGTTGAGAGCCATATGAGTTGGACATCCTTTTTTTGTTGAATAAGCTGCTTTTCAGGTGTTAGTTAAGCCCACTAGTCATTGCAGAACTGTTATTCAGTTACTAGCGCTCAAATTTTGTTTTTCCTTTGTGGTGGTGGATGTCTTTGGTTGCAAGAAGTGTAAGATCTGCACATTTTGGTGGGATAGGAATAGCTTTATTGTTCTACATTGACGTTGTGAGCAGGGAATTGGCCTTTGTGCCTTTGCGTCGCTTCAAGTTTTGTATAAAAAACCTTTAAACTATAATATTTGACTGTTTATGTACGTGTAAAGAAAAACAATGTAGGTGTAACCCGTAATACGATATATTTCATTAATAAAGATAAAAAAAGTTGTCTATACAAAAAACCAAAGAAAAACATTAAAGAAAGTTTTGTAGTTTGTATTAGACTGTCAATGTATGACGCACAGGAAATTATGTTATATTTATAGTAGAACTTGTTATTTGGCCATCTTTAGCACATATCATAATTTTCGGACATTCTCATTTTCTAACTCTCAAAATATCTATATAAAATTTTCTGTGAGTGAACACCAATTTTTTCTACAAAATATACTTGTTATTTATTGCCCTGTTTGGTTTTTTTTTTTAACTTTTGTATTATATATTAATGATATTTAATTTTCATAATATACATCTTCCTTAGATTAAATATTTCAATATGTTAACATAATTTAATCAGTGTTTAAAAAACTTAACAGTTATGTCCAAATCAATTGGAAAAATTATGAATTGACTAATATTGGAACCAATGCATAAAACAATTCGACAGTGTCAGATAAATACGGATATAATTCATAATAATTTTTTTCAATAATTATTCATTAAAATTTTAAACTTTTTTGGAAACTCAAGGCCCATAACCCAAGGTCCTACTATGCATAATCATTCTCCAAGTATGTTAATATAGATATACATTCTCTATTCTTTTCACTAAATAACCAATGCGGGATTCCCTTTTTATTCCCAAATAAAAACCAAATCCATATTATGTATTTTGCATAAATATTAATAAATTACATTACATAAAATAAATTTAAAAATCACACAAATTTAAAACTATTTAAAAAAACTAAATTCAACTATTATTATTATTTTTTAGATGTAAAAATTGAATTCAAGTGATTATTAAGATAAAATATGTGAAATTTCCTTTGATGTAAGGAAACTCATATAGAAAGGTTAGTTATTTAAATTATCAATTTATGAAGTTCTCTATATAAGGTAATATATTAAAATAAAACGAACAAAAATAAATGAAATTAATAAAAAATAAAAAACTGAATTCGTATTGTGAATTTTGCATAAATGTCATTGAATTATATTACATAAAATAAAATTTAAAAACCACACAGATTTAAATCTGTTTAAAAAACCGAATATAATTTTTTTAAAAGGCGTAGAAAACCGAATTCAAGTGAAAATCTATATAATTACATGCATTACAGTTATTAAGATAAAATATGTAAAAGTTTCCTTTGATGTAAGGGAATTTATATAGAAAAATTAAGAAAGGGAATTTATATAGAAAAATTAAGATCTTGATTTAGTTATTTAAATTATCTATTTATGATGTTATCTATGTAAGGTAATATATTAAAATAAAAGATAAAAAATAAATAAAAATACTAAAAAGATTAAAAAACGAATTCGTATTATGAATTTTGCATAAATATCAATGAATTACATTACGTAAAAAAATTTAAAAACCACAAAGATTTAAAACTATTTATTAAAAAAAGATAACCGAATTCAAACTTTTTTTTTAAAAAGATATAGAAAATCGATTCCAAATGATAATTTATATAATTGCATGCATTATGGTTATTAATATACAATATGTGAAAGTTTCCTTTGATATAAGGGAACTTATATATAGAAATGTCAAGATCTTGATTTAACTATTTAAACTATCTATTTGTGATGATCTCTATATAAAGTAATATATTAAAATAAAAAGATAAAAATTAAATGAAAATAATAAAAAGAGAAAAAATTAATCAAAGGATAGGATTAAGTATTAAATCAATGGCCAATATACAATAACCGGATTTAGAAAGTAATTTTGGATGGGAAAATAAGAAAATTACTTTAATGTATATATAGATATAGATAGATTGTAGAGACTAAGCATGTTATTATCTTTCTTCTTTTATTTTCAATTTTATTCTGAAAGCTGTGTTTATTTCACATATTTCTCAAAACGTGTATTTGAAATTAAAGAGATTCTGTAAGGAAAATTAAAAATGAGTTTTTAGTGTAGAAAGAGATGAACGAATTAGAAACTAGGTAGGCAAATTACCATAACACCTCCCCATCAGCAAGGGAAAAAAAATAATAAAAAGGATAAACTCAGACTGAAAATTTGATAGTCAACATAAATTCCAAAATTGAAAATTGGGACAGAAGGAGAAAATGTGTTAATTTGAAAAATATCTAAAATCCACTATTGGTTTTATTATTATGAAATTAATATCGTGATGCGCCTTAATATAAAATTGAATAATGATACTCATCTAGACTGGAGACTGGTCTCCAGTTTAGTTGTCATCACTATATTGGTCACTGAATAAATGAAGATTCCATGTATTTATGTATATCAGCTTATCCTCTAATGTAGTGATGCCAACTAGATTAGATACTAGTCTTCAGTCTAGATAAATAGCATTACTCTATAAAATTAGTGTATGCGTTCATTCATGTTACATTTGATTCTCGAGAATCAAATTATAATAATAAAGAAATTACAATAGTGTTGAAATGAATTGTAGAAATTGTTTAAAATGGGTGATGATAGTTGAGTAGTTATCAAATAGTAGTAGATAAAATTATAATTTGAGTTGAAAATGAGAATCAAACAATTTTTACTAATTTTTAATTTAGAATTACTCTTTGCAGTTACACGAGGTACTTATTTGTGTGTATGAATAGAACTCATGGCGTCGGGTTACGTGAGTGAAAATAAAAGTTATATATATATATATATATATATACTATTATATTATGAGCCCTTGTTTGCGGTGATCGGTGACAAAAGGTAAAATTTGTGAATTTCAAACTGGGGTTAGGTTTCAGTGTAATTTCTTCAACTAACTTTTCATTTTTATATAGTATTACGGAAATTATGAAGTCCTACATTCCTTGCTTTTCATTTCATTATTTATTATTATTACTTTTAAAAGCTCCGTTAACTACTTTTGATTTGACTGTTTAAACTGCTCGACTAGACACATGGTTGTCTTCATTTTTTTAATTAGATATCGATCATGGAGGATGACGTATTATTGTGATTTGAATTTTCATGTTAATAAGAATATTGATTAGTTTTTTAATTTATGCGTATACGCTTGCCATAAATCTTAATTAGATCAAAGTATTTCTATATGACACATTCCCATCTATACGTTGTGAACCTTGTGAAGGTGCAGATATTATTTTGAATAATGCTATCACTAGTTATGATTTTGACTATCATTTGATAGTACTAAATGATAAATTTAATAAATTAATTTAATAAATTATTATTATTATTATCATCATCATCATATCTCTTTAGATTTAATTACATTTATCATCATAATAATTTAATAATCACAATAAATTATGACAAGAAAGGGAAATAGTGATGATAAATACGGAGTTTGATGGATCATATTATGTTTAGTGGTAATAGTATGAGGATGATTGAAGAGTGAACTGGGCGGGCGGTCAAATGGAGGTGGAAGATGACCGGAAGAAATCCACCGATGTGAAAGCGCGTTGAAGGTTGAAATTGTGATTTCAGCATTCAACACAAAATGACAAATCTCTTCTAATCTAATACTAATAAACACAGAAAGGAAGCACTAGTGCGGATGGCAGGCAGGCAGCCAACACCTTTCCCTTTCCTTTCACACCACCGCCAAGCAACTTCCCAAACCGGGTACATCACAATACAGTTCTATTATCTTTTCATCCTTTCCAAACACTTGAGCTATAATATGTGAATTCAATTCATACTGGGATCCGCATTATTTTGAGCTTAGTTTGTTCCTCAATTTTCAGCTCACCTGCGTGAATTTTCTTTCTCATTTTTTGATGCTTTTACTTGTGTATCAACTGTGAAATATTTGCATAAACTCAACGTGCCCTTGTGGTGTTTTGTCTTGGAAATAATAATTATTATTATAGCAGCTTCCCCCCTCCCCCCGGCCCCAGCGGTGCTGAACGGAACATGTTGAAGAGATGAGAAAGGTTGGTGCTTTGAGTTTGTTGTTCCTGCTTTTTTGCTTCTCTGCATCTGCATCAGCTCTGAGTCGTGATGGTACGGCTCTTTTGGCCTTGCTCCGGCATTGGACGGTCGTTCCTCCTGCCTTGAAACTCAGCTGGAACGCTTCCGATTCCACTCCTTGTTCATGGTTGGGAGTACACTGTGCCAAACATAACTTTGTCGTTGCTTTGAACTTATCTACCATGGGAATCTCCGGCCAGTTGGGACCCGAAATTGCATTTCTAAAACATCTCAGATCAATTAATTTCAGCATTAATAGCTTTTCTGGTCCTATTCCTTTAAGTATAGCCAACTCTAGTCTTCTTGACTATTTGGATCTCTCCACTAACAGCTTTACTTGGAGATATCCCCACAAGTCTCGGAAATTTGCAAAGACTACAGTATTTAAGCTTGTTCCAAAACCTTTTAACTGGGGTAATTCCAGATTCCTTGTTCCAAATTCCTTTTTTGAGTTATATTTACCTCAATGACAACAACCTTAGTGGTTCTATCCCATCAACTGTTGGAAACTTGACCAATCTTTTATCTCTTTACTTGTATAATAATCACTTGTCTGGAGATCGGAAGAGCCCTCGTCCATAGGAAACTGCAGCAACTTGCAGGAGCTTGTTTTGAGTAACAACTCATTGGTTGGCCATTTGCCTTCGAGTTTGAACAATCTTGAGCAGCTTGTCTACTTAGAAGTGAGGGACAACAGCTTGAAAGGTACCATTCCAGTGGGTTTAGATAGATGCGAGCAAATGGAAACTTTGGATTTGTCGTCAAACAGATTTAGTGGTGCTATTCCATCTGGGTTGGGAAACTGTAGTAATTTATCTGTTTTCTCTGCTGTTCACTGCAGATTAAATGGTCCAATCCCTTCTTCTCTAGGCCGGCTTACTAAACTGACAACGCTTTACCTTTCTGCGAACCAATTATCGGGGACAATACCAGCTGAATTGGGCAAGTGCAAATCTTTAACATATTTGGAGCTAGATGGAAACCAATTGGAGGGTGAAATCCCGAGTTCACTGGGTAAGATCGGAAGAGCGTCACTCCTTGCTACTTTTTACCAACCATTTGACTGGTGAAATTCCATTAAGTATTTGGAGGATTCAAAGCCTTCAGAATATTCTTGTGTACCAAAACAATCTTTCTGGAGAGCTACCTCAGGAAATAAGTGGGTTAAAGAACTTGAAAAAAGTTTTCTTATTTGACAATTGGTTCACAGGAATTGTACCTCAAGGTTTGGGAGTAAATACTAGTTTATCTGAAGTGGACTTCACCAGAAACATGTTCACAGGCCCTATTCCACCATATCTTTGCTATGGAAAGCAACTGAAGAAGCTTCTTTTGGGTCAAAATCGTTTTCAAGGAAGTATTCCTACTGATATAGGAAGTTGTTCCACATTAACAAGAGTCATTCTCAAACAGAATAATCTCACAGACGTGTGCTCTTCCGATCTCAAAAGATTCGAACCTTGTATTCATGGACCTCAGCAACAATAGCTTAAATGGCTCAATACCCTCAAGTATAGGAAACCTTGCCAACATCACATATATAAATTTCTCTCTAAATAAGCTCGCAGGCCATACACCAACAGACTTTCAAACTCTTTCAAATCTCGAGGCTTTAAATCTATCTCGCAATAGTTTAGAAGGCATACTGCCATCACAGTTATCAAGCTGTCGTAAATTGTCAAAACTCGACGTGAGTCACAATTTGTTGAATGGCTCAATCCCTAGCAGCTTTGGAAACTTGACAGAAATATCCATTTTGAAGCTAAGCGAGAACAATTTTACAGGTGGTATTCCTTCTTTCTTGTTTGAACTTGAAAAGCTGTTGACCCTACACCTCGGTGGAAATTTATTTGTTGGATATATTCCTTCATTTGGCGCATCAGTAGGAACAGCGCTGAGCCTCAGATCATTAAATCTTAGCGGTAACAGATTGACCGGACCCATTCCTTCAGAATTCAGGAGACTAGTTATGCTGGAGGAGCTAGATGTCAGTTGCAACAATCTCTTTGGATCTTTGGAGGCACTTGAAAATATTCACTCACTGCTTGAACTCAACGTCTCTTATAACTCATTCAGTGGCCCGATACCACATGCACTGATGAAGTTTCTGAACTCATCTCCTTCTTCATTTGAGGGCAACAAGGGAATCTGTCTCAACTGTCTTCCATCAGGTGATTCAAGTTGCGTTGAGAATAGAAATTTCAATCCCTGTGATCATCAGTCAAAAAGTAGAAAAGGACGGGAGAAATTAGCTATTGCAATGATAATTCTCACATCATCTTTGCTTGTGGTTTTTCTAATTGTCGTATCAGCATTTGTATTTATGAGGCGCAAAAGTTCTGAGCAGAAACTTGTGTCCGGTGAAGAAGGTGCTCCTTCTTTGCTCCGTAAAGTAATAGAAGCTACGGAGAACTTGAATGACAAGTTCATCATTGGGAGGGGAGCTCACGGAACGGTATACAAGGCTGTATTGGGTCCCAATAAAGTTTATGCCGTAAAGAAGCTGGTTTTTGGTGGAAACATGGAAGGAAGTGCCAGTATGGTTCGAGAAATTCAGACAATTGGGAAGGTGAGACACCGAAACCTTGTTAGATTGGTAGATTTTTGGTTGAGGAAGGACCACGGTTTGATCTTATACAACTACATGAATAATGGAAGTCTTCACGATGTTCTTCATGAGACACATCCACCTTGGCTCTTAGAGTGGAATGTTCGGTATCAGATAGCACTTGGAATAGCCCAAGGATTGTCTTACTTGCATTTCGACTGTGATCCTCCTATTGTGCATCGAGACATCAAACCAATGAACATATTGCTGGACTCAGAGTTGGAGCCTCATGTTTCCGATTTTGGCATTGCCAAGCTATTGGATCAGTCGGTCACATCAACGAAGTCGAGCACAGTTCGAGGAACCATAGGGTACATAGCTCCAGGTAATTTAAACTCCCTTTTCTCCTCGTGAAATATCATTGAGAAATTTGCAGCAGCATTTCTAAACTTTTGACAATTGAAGTATGATACGAAACCTGCATCCAACATATATATTTTTGCTTTTCTACCTTTTGAGTCCCCCAGACGTGCAATTCTGAAGCACTTTGGTCCCTGTTTGATGGAAGTTACCAGTTTTTTCTCCATTCCCAGAGTTGATAGTTTCTAACCAATGAATAGGAGAGTGCGGTGAAAATTGAGGTTTGAAGAAATATTCATGATATCATTTTTGCAAGTATAATATCTGATTCACTTTTATATTTCGGCAGAAAATGCATTCGCAATTTCCAGCAGCAAAGAGTCTGATGTATATGCTTATGGAGTCGTGGTGTTAGAATTGATTACTCTGAAGAAAGCCTTGGATGATTCATTCTGTGGGAAGATGGACATTGTTGGATGGTTCAGATCAGTCTGGAGCGAAACTGAAGAAATCTCCAACATAGTCGATCGAAGTCTGCTTGATGAATTCACAGACTCGAGCATCAAGGATCAAGTAATACACGTACTCTTAATTGCTTTGAGATGTACCGAGAGGGATCCCAGTAGAAGACCCTCAATGAGAGATGTGGTGAAGCAGCTAATTCTAGTCAGTTCCAACAGAAGCAAAACTAGCTAGCTCCAATCAACTCTTGTCATCTTCTTCATATCTTCTCTGCTGAGGAAAAAGAATTTATGTAGCCGACCTGCCAATCCTGATTGTTAATAAGAAGAGAGTCTTCTGCCCTATTATTTTCTTGTGTTGTTTAATGAAGGCAGATCATCATAAATCTTTTCTTCTTTCCTGTAGATTCGCCTTTACTGTCATTATTATTGATCAAGCATTTCATGTTCCAACCGTCCGTCATCTTGTCATTTTTCTGAAAATTTCAGTTCGTTCCACCACTTCAGTCCTTACTCATCGGATGAAAACGAAAAGCAGATCAAGGATAACCGAGTCAACTTTGAGAGTGTAATTGTAATTGTACTTGGATTGCTATCCACAAGAAAATCCTGTGATGTCCAGGCCAAAATGCAATTGCCACATTGCATAGCTATAAAATTTACATACAAGGTAACACGATGAAGCCAAAGAAAAAATAGCTCGGGGAAAAGATTGTAAATCTAAATTCTAGCCAGCTCATCAAAATCCCGCTACATTTGTCAATATCACTTTCCGCCCGTCTTCCACTTTTTGATAGAAAAAAGAGTTACTCTTTTGCTGGGAGTGTAAGTTACAACCTCTGTCGGTCGTAAAACGGATATAGCAGTCTGACGATGGTTCTTTTGTGCGTTATCGTCAGTCAAAGGTTTCAGTTCAAAGCTGCCTCTTGTAAGACCTCTTGCAACCTGATACATCAACAGAGTTTGCACTCGTTTAGGATATGCAAATGAATTATTCGCAAAGATGGCAAAATTGAACAGAAATCTTGCGCCATTGTATTATTCAGCATACCTTTAGAAGAATCCAGACTCTGAGAGAACTACTCAAAACTGCTAGTCTAGTCCTCTTTCCTGAGGTCAAATAGTTACACATATGCCGATCAACCCTTAGAATAAATCGTGGCCAAGACTTGGGGTTTTCAGGATCTGCTTTCTGGTCCATCATTGACTGATCAAACAAAATACGCAGCAGGAAGATTAGGCAAAATATGCATCCATCAATATTGGTGATATTATTCGTTCAGTGTTGTTGCAGCAACGACTTTTAGATCTCCTAAGAAGTCACTAACCAGCAGCCGGCAGATTTCATGCTCAATCTTGGAAAATGACGTCTCTAAAGCTTCCACTCTCCCCGTAGCATGACAGCATGTGCACGGTTCACTGATCATAAACGTCACACTAGGTCGAACCTGTCATCATACAAAAAGGAATCACATAAAAAGTTTTCCTACATTTCATTCTAATATGAATAAAACACTCTTCTCATTCAAAATTTGGTCTGCGGAAAGAAATGAGCAAACTGACTACCTTATGAAACAGTTAATTTTAATACCATTCATCACCACATACGCTAAAATTCTGAAAAGAAACAGCATAAGGAAACCCACAGAAGCAGTTAACATACCCTCTTCCGAGTTATTTCCATAAGCCCGTGCCTAGACAGTTCAGAAACTTTCACTGTTGATCGATCCCTCTCAACAGCCTTTTTAACTTCTTCATAAATCAGCCTCTTATTTGCTGGAAGGTAAGAAATTGAGTTAAAGGGGGGCAAAGGACATAAGTACATGGGTTCTCTTTGTTTCAAATTAAAATGCCTTCAACTTTTGCATTGTTTCAATTTGATGTCCAGTTGACTTATTTAACTACTTTGACGAATAATGCTATGTAGCACCAGTCTAGATGACACTCAATGTGACATTAAATGCTAAGTGAAATTAACCGTACGAGTAAATGGCCTAGCTGATTCAACTAATCATTTAGTGCCATATATTGATATGGTGCTAAATAACATTACTCTACTTTGACCGAGCATGTAAGGTAGCAATTGAATAAGACAGGCAGAAAGAAAAATATCTGAACTTACTATCATCCAACATATCAATAAAATCTACCACAATGATGCCACCAATGTCTCTCAGCCTCAGTTCCCTGGCAATCTAAAATAATAGAGCAATTCAGATTTCAGGCATACAAAAATGCAATAACTTGCATGCTAAGAACTATTAATAATACTGACATTCATATGAAAGGGAACTCCAACAATCTACTTTTGAAAAAGACCAAACCTAAGTCCACAGCATAAGGCCTCCGACGTGCAATATGACTTAAGAGGAAAAGTACAACAAACAGGGTCATAAAATTCATGGATATATGCATTGTTTAATTCTTTAATCTGGTGATGAGAGACAAACCCTAAATCACAGTCATTATAAGTCATAACAAAATTTTCCACATTTTTGTATCTACCATCTTTTTGCATGGGACATGTAGCTCCCATTTCTCTATTAAAACTGCCACATGCAACCAAGAAAAGTTTAGGAGTTTGTTCCCTCCAGGCTTATCTAGCTGACATAAATGGCAGCGATCAGAATCTTTCTATATCTTTTTACTTATTTATTTATGTTTATGTTTATTTTTTTAATGTCATATCTTGAATTCACAAAACCAAAAAGACACCAAATTTTATCATTTTTCTAGGTTTGGAAATGCTAATGCCCTCATTTTCATAATCAAATTACTCTCTCATTACAATCAACAAATACATCGTCGACATCATGTATTATCTTTGACTTAGTTAAAGCAGGAATAGGTGTAATGTGCTTATTACTTCCAATGCTTTAAGATGCATGCTAATAGAAAACATTTAATAACGTGGATGACTATTAAAGTTCTGTCCGAGAAATACAGGTATTGAAACCATAAAATACACAGAGGCTATAGATTTTAAGTACTTGATTGGCAGCTGCAAGGTTGACATCAAGAATAGCTTTTTCTTGTGAAGTTCCTTGGCCAAGCATGCAATGGCCCCCATTCACATCAATTGAAACTAATGCCTCTGTTTGTTCAATCACAAGATAACCTCCATTCTCTAGCATAACCCTGCCACACACATACACACACATAAAAAGAGGAAATATAGAGCTCGTTTGGAATAATAAAATATACTTGATTTGAATGGATACATAACAAAAAATTTATGTTTGTTTGAAAAATGCAGTTAGTTGGAAAGATGAAAAAGAACTGGAAATCTATTAACTCTAGATTATAAAGACAAACATACATAACCAACGTGCAACCTCTATGACTTAGGCTAAACCCCTAAAGTACCTGCTTTGCACCCGTCGTGCTTTTCTCTTCCTTCATACATTATTTTTTCTTTCTTTTACTTTTCTCTCTGTATTCCTTCATTTTCCTGGTTAATTGCCAAACATCCATCTCCATATGAAAGATAAACAACCATCCCCACTAAAGAAAAACTAGAAAATAAATAAAAGAAATTTCCAAAAAAATTCATTTAAAAATCTGACCCTGCAATCAGAGTACAAATGCAGGTAATCAGCTTAGGGGATGTATCAGTTCTCATGATAAAATAATTTTTCTTTGGTTACATTATGGATGCCACACAAAGTTCCAGTAAAAAAAAAAAAGGTGAAGAAGTTGAGACATTGAATAAGGAAACTTATTTTGTAGAAAACATAAAATGAATGTTCTGATTGTATCATCCTGAAAGATACCGGGTCTAGAGCAGCACTTTTTTTTCCGTTTTCAACCAGTGACATTAGAACTAAAAGTGGAGAATTCTTATTTTTGTTTTTGTGTGTGTGTGTGTGTGTGTGTGTGAGAGAGAGAGAGAGAGAGAGAGATTTAGCATTAACCAACAGACTTGCAATGAGATTTTATTAGCAGTTTTCTCACCTTTTACTCAGGGTGTTATTTATTTCTTCCTCGAGCCCGTATTCATCAAAAAGGGGATTTCTTTTGCTGTATAACTCGACTCTGTCACAAAGATAGAGAGCTATTTCCTGCAGATAGTTGGTAACCTACATGTGTAGCATAGTGAATTCATCAATGAGAAACAGATAGGTCCAATAAATACTAAATTTTCAATAATGGCTTGCTCTGCTGCCAAACTCTTAATTATTGATGCTGGGATGTGAAGAAACTTAGTAGG
>CAVNYN010228593.1:0-13458 GCA_963692815.1 Nyctanthes arbor-tristis | reverse complement strand
TTACTTAACAACTTTACTAGTAAGAGTTCATGATTAAAAGGGTAAACTTCAACCCTTACACTTAGAATCGCCTGGGTCCCTAACCTCTTTTTTAGCGCGCTGGGTCCTCAACCTTTCATAAATGTGCGCAAAAGGTCCCTATTGACGGAATTCATCCACAACTCCATTAAGTGGTTGACAAAATTACTTTTTACCCTTCTCCTCTAAATTTAAAAAATAAAAAAAGAATTGAAAAATAAAAAAAATTTAAAACCAAAAATGGAAAAACAAAAACAAAAAAAAAAAATTGAAAGAGGGGGCGTCTTCCACTGCCGTTTCCGGCAGTGAACTTCACTGCCGGAACGGCAACTCTTGACTGCCTGCTGGCAGCTCACAATGGGGGGGAGCTCCCCCTCCCCCCCCCCCCCCAAAATTGTTCTGCCATTTCCGGCAGAAAAATGGGGACAATTGTGAGCTGCCGTTCCGGCAGTGAAGTTCACTGCCGGAAACGGCAGTGGAAGGACCCCCCTTTTCAATTTTTTTTCTTTTTGTTTTTCCTTTTTTGTTTTAAATTTTTTTGATTTTTAAATTCTTTTTTTTTTTTAATTTAGAGGATAAGGGTATAAAGGTAATTTTGTCAACCACTTAACGGAGTTTTGGATGAATTCCGTCAATAGGGACCTTTTGCAAGCATTTATGAAAGGTTGAGGACCCAACGCGCTAAAAAAAAGGTTATGGACCTAGGCGATTCTAAGTGTAAAGGTTGGGGACGATATGTGAAATTTACCCTGATTAAAAATATCCCTTTTACTACTTAACAAAGATATTCCAACAAAAAAATCTTAACCTAAACATACAAATCTAATCATCAAAATATTTATATATTTTTCTAGCATAATGATTTTGACTACTTAAATATGTTATTTATGGGATATCGTTCATCCGGAAAATAACTTTTGTTTGCCACATACCTATATCTCCCATGACTGCTGAACATTACTTCGACATGTTTTACGTTTTACATTAAAAAAATAATATGAAGGACAAATAGCATGATTAATTTATATCTAGTTTTCTGAATTTAGTTCTTTTAATTAAATTTAACAAAAGAAAGAAAAACAAAAATATTCCCCAAAAAAAAAAAAAAAATTGATCTTTGCTTGATTTGTTTAAGTTGTCATTATTAGTATGATACTGAAAGAACAAGAAAATGAATAAAAGTTATTGAGTATTGCAAATGGTTAACTTCCCTCTTATCTTGAGTTGGCACGAAACCAAGACAATGATTTTTCCACTTACACGAGAGTGTCAATCCATTTCAACCCACTCTATGTATATTCTCTCAACGACTTTAGTTTGATTAAGATAAATAAACTTCATGTTAACATATTGTATACAGAAGTATAACTAATGGGAAAAATAGTCATGGGAACAAATAATGAAAAGGTTGACAGTATTATCAAACAAAATCTTTAATACATTACTAAAACTCATCTTGTAAGTGTAAGACGTTCGATAACAGTTAAACTTGACATACTCTACAAGTAAAAAGACATGCTGAGATAAAATAAATGAAAATTAAATTCTTTCTTCATGTAAGAAGCAGCGTTTAAAGTACTGAATATTGAGACCAATACATATGATGGGAACATCTGTCAAAAGTTATAAAGCTGACGTATTTGACTAGATTTTCTTTTGTGTAACATTAAACACTAGAGTATAATAATATACTTTTCTTTTCCTAAACATCTGTATTGCACTTTCAGATTCTAATGTAATTTGATTCTTTATTTCTCAACATCATACATCAAATCAGAATAAGTATTAAGTATCCTTAAAGGAAAAAAATAAAAATAAAAACTATTATAAGTTTAAAACAAGAAGTCCCTCATTGCTTAGTGACAGAAAAAACAAAGACAAGAACCAAAAAAAAAAAAAATTCAGCATGCAACTAAGATAAGATCTAAAGGAGCACGAAATAACAAAGACCAGTCCAAAAGAGAGAAAACATCAGCAGCAATGCCACAAACAGACATCAAATGGAACAGCACAAAGACCAACAGATGACATTCCATAAAATCAAAAATTCCAGCAAGATAAAGCAGCACTTTCAAGCAATGAACATCAAGACATAGATCTTTAACTTTACAGGACAAGAAAGTGTAGACTATAAAATAATAAATAAATGTAACCAGATTAGATGCCCTCATTTGTTTGAGATGACATCAACATATGTCCATTATTTGGGCAGGCAAAGGGGAACAAAATTTGCAAGAAGAATTTCAAGGATTAAACAGAAAATAGGTAGAGACCCCTCTATCTGCACCAAAAAATTTCAATCCATTTCAGACCCATCACGCAAAGAAAACCTGTAGTAGGAATAAGGGGTGAAAACACATACCGTTTCTTGGAAGTAAAAGAGACTAAACTGCAACCTGAACCTGATCCCTGGACTCGATGAGAAGAGAGGAGAGCCCGTACCCGATTGATGCTTTCCTAGGTTAACAAATGGAAGTTAGAAGCATGCATTACAGCATAAAGAAGACGCCATGAACAACAAGTGAAAAAATTTACCGTCACAGGTGACTTGTGGGAGTGGCTGCGCCGGAGACCAGGAGAGAAGCGGGCTTGTGAGAAGCTGTGGATTGTTTGTTTTGGGAGAAGAATAGCCCGAAGAAGCAGAGATCCGGTGGATGAATTTGGGGACAAAATAAGAGTGGACTGCCCGCTATACTCTAGTAGAATCTAAAACGCGGCATTGTTTGGCGATATCGGAACAGTGAATTATTCAAAGAAAATTGCGCCCATCTTCCCAGAAATTCCCAAAATTTATACAGATGCAGCAGTCATTGAGGGGTCGCCGGAGAGAGATCAGAGTGGGTGCGGTTAGTGACGGGTTGGAGGTTGCACATAAGTAGCTTGAGAGTGATTTGTCTTGGGGCCGTGCAAACGTTGAATGCGCCCCCAATCCTTCCGCCTCCTTTGCTCACTCGATCAACAAGCTGGGTTACAGAAGATGAATAATTTCTAATGAATCGGGATACCGCATCAACCAAGAAGGGTAAAATAGTAATTCACCGCCCAAAATTCAATATCTAGCGTAACAACGTCAATAACGTTCACACTATATATATATATATATATATATATATACACTATATATATCTACATCACACTCTAATTGAAATTGTAGTCCTTAATATATAGTCATTTTTATAATTACATTCTAAATATTTTTACCTCATATTTTTATCATTAACTTTTTATTTACGTCAATATCAATGACTACCTTTCAAAAATTATATTAGCCAACATTTAAAAAAAGGAATAATTTATCACATTTTTGTTTTAACTATTATTGTTCCTTTGTCTTAGATAAAATGCAATGAGAAAATACGTTTTTTAACCGTCTTAATATATATGTTTTGAAAGAAAATTATTATCAAATATATAAGCCGGGTGGGAGCAAAAATCCACCCACATCCATTGGAGGTTGCTCTTTCCATTTCTAGCCACTCATGGCTAGGGTTTGGCCAGGCCGTGAAGGTCAGATTATATAATGTGTAATTTTAATAAATTAAAAAAATATTAAAAATAAAAATTATGATAAGATAATTTTTTATTTAAATAATAAGGAAAAATAAATAAAATAATAAGGATGTTTTTGTAATTAAAAATTGTAAATTTACAATTAGTTTTTAGCTTAGAGATATAATTTAAAACCCTGTAGAAAAATGGGTATATTGTCTAATTTCCTCTTTTATTTTTATTCACAATATCATCAGTTTATTTCTTTAAGAATATATGCTTTCACTATCTTCAAATGTAATTTTTTAATGTGTTTTTGGACTATTTGGTATTCTTATGATTCACCTTACCCCTTTTTCTATTTTAAATTAGAGTGTGTTTGATTATAAAAAATTTTCTATGGAAAATAGGTTTTTCCATCTAAATTTCTACTTTTATAGTTTTGATTGACATTTTTCCGAGGAAAAATATTCTCCACATTTTAGTTACGTGACCACATATTTATATATATATATATATATATAAGAGAATGATGGCTTTTCCCGCTCTTTTTCCTGCTTTCTAAGGTTTTTGGTTCTATAAGGTTTCTAGTTCTATAAGATTTTTGGTGATATCATTTAATTCTTTTTTTGTATTTTTATTTTTATCTTTTTTTAGATTGTTATACTAATTTTTTAAATAATATTCACTTTTTCCTTTATTAACTCATATTCGATCTTTAATTCACAGTGGTTTCTTTAGTCAAGTATTTTGAATTAGAGATCTATCATTTATCAGATCGAACACGAAATCAATTGAGAATTCTATTTAAAAAAACACATTGTAATTTTTATGATTCGAAAACCCAAGCATTGTACGTCTCGAAACTAATAAATTTCTAAAAATCTGTAACATTATTTGTAAATTTTAATTTTTAATAATTTTTTAAGAAATTTTTATATAGTTATTGTAGTGCAATAATCAATTGATTTTTTAAAAATTATAGTATTCTAATTTTTCGATTCTATATTTAAATTGAAACTTTTTGATAATTTCAGTGTTACCGTATTTAGAGTTGGATTATTTATTTGAGAGATATATCAAATATTGATACGGTTGCACTGTAATAGTTGTTCAATAATTTTTATTAAACATTTTATTTTTATTGAATCACCTCAATTAATTTTTATTTATATATGGATAATTAACTGGTGTTGTAATTCAAACAAGTGCTACGACAGTTATGTTTATCACATTCTAGACAGGAGGTCCTGGATCGAAACACACCCGCCTCTCCCCTCCCCTATACTCATTGTATCAAAAAAAAAAGAATTAACTGATACAAAAAATGTTACTGACAAATAAATTCAAATATAATATAATAGTTATAAAAACTTATGTTTCATAATATTAATATGACTCAACTGGCTGTATTAATAATTTATATTAAATTTTTGTATAAAAATTTATTGACATTTATTATCAGAGTAATTATAGGGAGAAATATTTATTTGACATGAATAACTGATATTAGTTCCCCTCTCACCCTCTATACGCACTGTATGAAAAAAATTAACTGGTACAAAAAGTATTACCAGATCAATAAATAAGTCTAAACATGATAGAATAGTTATAAAAACTTATATCTCATAATGCTAGCATATGACGACTTGGGACTGGTGGATTGGGTTTTTTTCTATTTTTTAAATTTTTTATTATTTTTAAATATTTTTTTTTAAATTTAAAAGCTAAGGAGTATAAAAGTTATTTTGTTAGATAGTTAATTGAATATTGATCTGAAATCATGAAAAATGATATTTACTACGAATTTATAAAAGAGTAGAGACTCAAGATGTTAAAAAAACGTTAGAGAATTAGTTGATACTCAACTCAAAAGTTAAGGATGATTTGTAAAACTAATCCTATAATTTTATAGCACAATTGTAAAATTATCTATATTATTAGGGTAAATTTCACATATCATCCCTCAACCTTTACATTTTGAATCGCCTAGATCTCTAACTTTTTTTAGCGCGGGGTCATCAACATTTCATAAATGCTCACAAAAGGTCCCCATAACAGAATCTGTCTAAATTTCTGTTAAGTGACAGATGAAATTACTTTTATACTTTTACTTTTTAAATTTAAAAAAACGAATTTAAAAAGTAAAAAAATAAAAAAAGGGGGAAAAAAGGTCACTTGAATATTGCCACTCGCGGCAGCCTAAGAGGGAAGGGGTGAGGTGTGTTTTTTTCCCTTTTTTATTTTTTTAATTTTTTAATTTAAAAAATAAGGGTATGAAGGTAATTTCATCTATCACTTAACAGAAATTTAGACAGATTCTATTAAGAGAGACCTTTTGTGTGCATTTATGAAATAATAAGGGCCCAATGAGTTAAAAAAAGTTAGGGACCTAAGTGTAAAAGCTGGGGATGATTTGTGAAATTTACCCATATTATTATATTATATATATAATATAAGCACAGTTATATGGCATAATTGTATGGCACCGCTGTGAAATTTTTCCCGTTTCTTACACTTGTCTGGCGTTATAAGTTAAGAAAAATTCTAATTAGATAAAAAAAGTGATAAAATAGACAAGCGCCATAAGTGATTAGTGTTGATGTAAAAGTGATATGATGTGTTAAAAAAGATTGTATCATATGTCATTTTTGTTAGAATATATGTATGTATCTTTGTTTAAATAGCACAACTCATAGGTTAATTATCTAGTACCATTGACCTTGTTGTAGAATCCTTCTTTTATGCACCTCTGCCACACATTGAAAATCTTGATTAGATTTTCTTTTTTTTATTTTTTGATTGGCACAAGATATCTCAGTTTGCACCGGATTAATCTTGGGCTTTCAGGAACCCGCTCTTAAAACTATAGAGGAGATAAATCGCAAGATATATCTCAAATAGATCCTGATTTCCTGGTAAACTGTATACTTCTACACACAAAAATTCCTCTGTCACATTTCCTGCACCATAAGATGAAATTGAATCCATGTGCGTTTAGTGGTTTCGAACCCCCCACGCGGTCCTTGGAAGCGAGCATTTGTGTTGATCTACCGTCCAAACGAGTTGTGCCCTGCGGGGGCTAGATTTTTCCTTTCTTGCTCAGCCCTAACCCTTCTTTTCTGCAAATGGAAATCTAAGATACTGCTGCCCCCGCTGGCGATATCTCGCATCGGCGTATGCTCTTCCCGTCTCCCTCTGCAATCGATCTGACTCGTAATGGATACTTCTTGGGCCACAACACCTCTTCAAATTCACGGGTTTTCTCATATACAGTACTTCAATTGGGGCAAGCCATGGATACTTTCTATGGGATGGCGACCATGATCGGCTAATGGAGATTTTCAAGCTCGTCGATACCAGCAAGATGGAAAGTTTTGTTCTCTGAACCATAGCATCACTGTCTTTGGTAATTTCTACTTCCCTTTCAATTCTATAGTGGAAAACATATGCTATTATTTTGCTTAGATTTTAGAATCTATGGGATTTATAGGTTTTATTTCTAGGATGGTGATAATTTCTTGACTTTCTAGCGATATTTGCAGCAACGGTGCTGAAAATGGAGGGTTCTAAAGAAAATTAATTTAATTGACATGTTTCTTGTGGTTTCCTTCTTGAATAGTTAGTTTGATGATCTAATGTCTATTGCTATGACTTGGTATGTGCAGCTGGTAGTATTTACAAGAAGACATCCTTTTTTTCTTTTTCTTTTTTTTTTTTTGGGTCAATGCTTCCCACTTTTTGGCTATTAAATTGTTGTTACACCATGCTTCATTCTCATTGGACAACTTGAGACCAACTTTTTTTTAGATCAAGTGTATAATTTGTTTAGAAATTCCATTTTTTACATTGACAGTAATGTTGGCCTGGAAATTTTAAAAATAAATAAAATATGAAATTTTATTACTTTTTTGGGACCCTGAAAGAGTTTTTTAGAGACATGGAACCTACTTTAGATCAGTATACTTCTGCTAGCAACTACGTTTCAGGTATGCCAAAAATTATTTTTCCATTTCTTTTGTCCAGTACCACTTTTTGAGCGTAAATTCTTTTTGCATTTCTAAAACTTTGAAAGAAGCATCTCACATGTTTTGGCCCAATACATCCCGTTTCTGCAACTTTGAATCAGCATTGTTCTTTGCGGGGATGACCAAAACAATTTTTGCTTCCTCTAATTGTTTTGAAGTTTCATTTTATATTTCTTTGCAATGCTTTTGATATGGTTTTCCTTGGCATGATGGAAGCATATTTTTTATATCCGGAATGTACACTCTTATGGAAAACATAGAGCATTTCAAAACCATAAAAAAAAATTTTGTATTGTCTTTTTTATATTGGGATTCTGTTATTATTATGATAATTTGTTGTTTTCACATATTCTGGAGTTGGTGCAAGCAATGTGTTTGTACGTAGATCTTATTTATTTTAGGGATGACAATCTAAACCCGAGATACCAGATTCTAAAGAATCAAAATTTGGTGGGGATAGGCAGTTTTGCTGTGACCACTGTGCCTTGTGAATCGTGTTTTACTTGTTAAATAAAGTGCTGAAATTTTTGTTTTCGATGTTAAATTGCTGCGAATGTGATTTATGTTTTATTTTCCATTCGTTTCATACACACAGCTTCATTGACTATAATAAAGTGATTTATCTGTTTAGAAAACATTGATCGTGCCAGCATTGGTTATTTTTTATAATAGGTTACTTGCTCTATTTTTTTCCCCATAGGGATAGATTCTTCCTCTTTGGTTTATTCATTGAAAACTTCCATGTATTATATCTAATTTCTTTGATCATCAGTTTTATTTATATTGTGAAGGTGAAATATGCCTACTAGAGATCCTAAATGGCTTCTCTTTTTATTCTACAATCTGATTTATAGATGTTCCATGTTTGTCTTTCTTGCAGTTCATATTAGTGAGATCAATGTGAAGTACAGATTTAGAGTTTCTGGCAAAGGAATATAAAGGAAATATTTATGATATGGTTGTTGAAGCTTTCTCAACTCTTGAGTAGGTGAACAGCTATGGGTGTGGGAGCAGAGCATGTGGAAATTTTCTCGCCCATGCAAGGATCCTATTTTGAGAGATCCTCATTAGAAACCAAATTCATTTCTGTCTACAAAAGGGTTCCTTTCGATTTCATTGTTTTCTTTTTTTAACCAATTTTGCTTTCATATATTATTTCCTTAAGCATTAGTGATTATCCTATATCTTCATGTCTTGGAGTTATTTAGTGACCACCAGCAACTTCCTTAATCCCCAGGTGATTTAGTTCTGGTCTGGATGCGGAATACCATATTAGGTGGTAATATATAGAAAATTTCATCCCTATTCACTAATGCATCATCCAATTTTTTTTTTTTTTTTTACACATTTTTCAGCAAAAATGAGAGACCTAGAGGCTAGAACAAGTGAAAATGTGTGCCCCCCAAAGAAGAAGATGACCGTGGGAAGGGGGAAGAAGAGTGATGAGCAGCAAGTAATCTTGTGTGGAACTTATGGGGACAGCTATAGAAATGATGAATTATGGATTCATTGTGATATCTGAGAGATGGTTCCATAGGCAGTGCGTGAAGATTACACTTGGAAAAGCCGAGTATATTAAGCAAGTATAAAAATATCTATGACAAGCAATGAAATGAAATATGATAAAAAAATAACTATGTTATTTGATTCCTATCCAAAATGATTACTTAGTGTATTTTGTAAACTAGATTCACACTTGTGCGTTATACTTGAAGAAATTATCTCAGATTATATATGAAATCTTAATAAACTGTGATTAGCTATATATAAGGTTTTATACTGTCGCAATTTGATGTATCTACCCTCAACCTTTTGTATTTCCGTGTTTATCATCCATAACCTTTAGAAATTGATATTTATATCTCCACTTCTCACCTTTTTGGCCTTATTTAGCCCTTTTAACTAAAAATAAGTATAATACACTCTAATTGCTAATTAAATAATTTAGTATATTAAAAATAAATAAAAACACAATAATAATGTGATTTGGTTGCTTTTTAAAAAAAATGTCAAATAAAAAAAAACAAGGCAAAAAAATTCAATATCAATAAAAAATTTTTACACTCATATAAGTGCAATGATGGCACCTATATATGGTTCATTTGGTCCTATGTATGCATTACATGTAGCTTTATGTATCCATGTGATTTGTATACGTGCAATTACATATATAGAACATATAAAGGAATTAATATGGGTGTTAGAATATTATTACTAATATTAATAAGTTTGTTTATTTATTTTTATTTACTTATTATTTATTGCTTTTTATGTTATTAAAGATAGAGGGTGTTATAGTCCATTTTAGTCCAAAAGGTACATAGTGCTAAAAAGATGAGAATTGAGGACAAAATTACTAATTTCTAAAGGTTAGAGATTAAAAACATAGAAACATGAAAGGTTGGCGGTATATAGTGCTAATTAGCCAAAGATTCTATTTGCATGAATCCTTCATTTATAATTTCAAAAATCATTTTATTAATATATGAATTAGTATAAGACTTTTTTTTTTTTACTTTGGGGAAAAAATAAAAATAAAAATGAAGATATAGAGATTAAAAAAAATGAACATAAAGTCAAACAGAGAGAATCTATTTATTTAATATACGTCATTGAGAAATTGCAATTCTATTACATTTATAATACAACTAAAAATTGAAACTATATGCACGACCAAAACTAATGCATTTAAAATAACTACAAAACTCATAATAAATGTTTAAAATACAAACCATAATGAACAATATAAAAAATTCTAAACTATTAAAACTATAAAAATATACAAAAACTTGATTATTCGATTTATTTATAAGGATGCCAAGGACTAAGTATCTAATGTGCACTGATGAGCTTCCAAGTCAATCACATTTTGCTCGTTAATCTATTCCTTACTTATATGTCCAATCATATTTTGTTCATCAATCTATTCCTTGCCGTATATGCATCTATAATGAACTGAACTAATGACCCCATTTTCGTCTCGTGGTCTGTCATGGCCGTTGGAAAGCACACACAAGACTTAGTCAATTTCTTCATTTTCTTGATTCAGTAATGCTTCCTACAACATATGTCAATTCAAAAGCACTTATTAAATAAACAGATAAAGATTAAAATCCCAATATGCATTGCATTATTACAAATATTATCATAAAATACATATCAAAAAATAGCAAAGCCTCTGTATTTATATGCATCACAAAATATTTCAAGAAATTCAATAGTTGTACTTATGTTACCGTAATTAAATTAATAGTTAATCATTCACGATGTTGACCCCTTTTAAATCATATAAAATTTTACTTTATAATATGTTTAATTATAAATTTGAAGTGACTCATAGGAAACACTTAAAAACCCATTAATTAGAATTAATTTATATATAATGAGGCTAAAAAAATAAAATGGAACAATTAAATAAAGTTGATCAAGAAGTTAAAAGTTTTTCATAAAGCAATCTTAAACACAGGGCCGTGTCTGACATTTTAGAGACTCTAACGAATTTTTTATTAAGAGCCTCTAATTATATATAATACTAAAATTATATATAACAAATATCGTGTATATAAATTTAACTAAAACTATTAAAGAACTTATATGTAATGAACATTAAATATTTATTCATTTTTGAAACTAAAACCACAAGGTCATAATAGAAATTTCAAATTTCTTTATTCTTTTACCATTGAAGGAAACGAAATTAGTTTCAGGAATAAGGTTTTACTTTGAATTAAATTATTGAATAAATGTCGAAAGTAGATGTGCAAAGAAATTAGGATTTGAGCCTTACTAAACTTTTTTTTTAAAAAAAAATTTAAATGGGCATTCGCTTCATCTTTCAGGGGTCCTAGGCGACACCTAGAAAGTCTAGCCTCAGGCACGTTACTGCTTAAATATATTTGGATTGTGCATATCTTAATTTAATTGCCATTTTTTAATTAGCATATACGACGTTTAAGTTTTCCTCAATTGATAAAAAAAAGTAATTGAGTATATATACAAAAAGAACCAAATGTTATGATGAATAACCAAATGTTATGAAAGAACTAAATGTTATGCATAGCCAAAGGGGTTGAATAAGAAATGCCGAATCTTTATATATAGTATGGGATCTTAGATTTGGTTCAATTACTTCCTAGTGGGAAACAAACAATTTCAAATTATTGTATAGATTATGACATATTTATAGTAACCTCCAAATACATGGTTATCCACTCAAATGCTTAGACGTAACTTATCTAGTTTTGAAACTAATTGTCTTGTTTATATATTGCATAAATTACCAAGTTGATAAGTATAAAGTAATATTCTATTTCCAGTTTTAAATTTTATAATTATCAATTTGTTATCTATATTAATTAATAGTATAGAAAATCCATAATATCACATGAGCTGCAACAGTAGGAAATAAAATATCTAAAAAAGCCCTGTTTAACAATTTTTTATGAGAAAACTGCGGTACAAAGGTACCGCATACTTATTTCTTTTAATATATATATATATATATATAGATGATGCATGTGATAAAAAAAAAAGAAGTCAAATCTATTTTTCTTCTTTTTGTTTTTGATGTAGTATACAATATTTAAAACAGTAATATATTTTCTTATAAAAATAACTAATTAAGTATTCAAGTTTATTATAAAAGTTGTTGTGCAACGCACGAACATAACACTAGTAAATAATAAAGTGTGTCATATAATAAAAATAAATCTCAAACTTATTTTAAACTACGTATTAAGATGCTCAACACAACTAGTCATTAATATTATTAATAAAAAGTAAACAAATGACAACCAGTGCTAGAAAATTTTTAGATATTGTTATATTACTCATTGTCACATCCCGGGCGTGAGACGACACAAAGGTCGACACACGGACATAACCAAGGCATATAGGTGCACGAAACGGGACTAACGAACACGCGCATGCATTTCCATCCATAAGATAATAGGAAGTCTTTAAAATCTCTGAATACAGCTTGGCAAATCTTAGAAAATCCTAGACACAAACTGGACTATGATCTCTATTGACATTAGAAAATATGTAGACACGTTTCGTCCATGCCTATTAAAATTGTTAGTATAAACTGAGACAGGTTTCCTCCATATAATTATTATGGTATGATATTAATAATAATATATTCTTGCAATCTTTTCAACGTGAATACCTATATATATCACTTTTTCAAAAAAAAAAAAAAAAGTTCAACGCTTATATTAATATATCTCTGTCTCTCTGATTATACAAATGTTAAAAAAAAAATAATATTAAGAGTAAACTGCAGTAAAAGTCCCCAATTTTTATATTCATTTGCATTTGGTCTCTAATCTTTAAATCTAAACCGATAGGTTCGTAATATTTGCATTCATTATCACTTTCATCAAAATACATATATTTAATTATTAAAATATTACTACTAGTCTGGCAACCATTTAAATGTAACAATTAATTTCAAATGCACGTCACATAAGAGTATATAAAAAGTGACAACATGTGTATGATGGTAAATTTTCAAATTAAATTTTATATTGTTGTTTTGACATTATACATATATATTATTTTTCTATACTCTTACATACTACGAATTTCAAATTTAATTTCAACTATAATAAAATTTCATTTAAATGGTTGTCAAATGGTTCTTAATGTTTTAGTGATCAAATATATATATTTGAACGAAAATGCAAATGAATGCAATAGTTGATGACTAGCTAGTCTAGCTTAAAAGTTGAGTATGAAAGTGCAAAATGAAAGTAAAGGTTCCGGACCTTGCTGCAATTTACTCTATTTTTAATATTTTATTTATTTCCACGTTGGTTGGCTTTTCTTGAGATTTGAATTCGATTCTCATCTTCTCAAAAGATCAAAGTCTCTTGAAAAGTATAACATTGTTTTAATAACATACAAGAATTTCACCTATACA